>VVHJ01061825.1:0-22250 GCA_015107715.1 Tylochromis polylepis | reverse complement strand
TCGGATACAAGCGGCAGAAATGGGCTTCCTCCGAAGGGTGGCTGGCGTCTCCCTTAGAGATAGGGTGAGAAGTTCAGCCATCCGGGAGGGGCTCAGAGTAGAGCCGCTGCTCCTCCACATCGAAAGGAGCCAGTTGAGGTGGTTTGGTCATCTGACCAGGATGCCTCCTGGGCGCCTCCTGGGTGAGGTGTTCTGGGCATGTCCCACTGGGAGGAGGCCCCGGGGCAGACCCAGGACACGCTGGAGAGATTATATCTCTTGGCTGGCCTGGGAACGCCTCGGTGTTCCCCCAGAAAAGCTGGAGGAGGTGGCTGGGGAGAGGGAGGTCTGGGCTTCTCTGCTTAGGCTGCTGCCCCCGCGACCCGGCCCCGGATAAGCGGAAGAAGATGGATGGATGGAGGAAACAATAACACATAAAAGACACTCCTACTCGCTGTGGCCTATTGCATACAAAGGGATGAAAGAGAAAAAATAATATCATTTATACATCATTTATAGTGGTTATACTCAGGGGTTACATTGGCAAGTGTCTTAGATGTCCATAAGTTGTGATCGAGGTACTTCAGCCTTTAGCTAGAGGCATAACTGAGGATTTATTACACTGCACTGAGGCAAATTTGTGGTTTCCATACTAGAGTTGAAACCAGAATTTCAGGCAAACCAAATCAAATCACTTTCTATGCCTAACTGAGATAAATAATAATCACACTCAGGACTATTTTCTGTCTTATTTCTGGTAATTTCATCTTATGCAGTGAACTGTTTGTCTGTAGTATGGCAGTCATCTGCTTAGAATAATGTAAGTGTATGGCTAAGTCCACACATACATCGGTACTTTTGAAAACGCAGCTTTTTCTATGCGTTTGAGTCCACACGTAAATGACATTTTGGATCATGGAAAAGGAGATCTTTAAAAACTCCTGCCAGGGTGGCGATTTTCGAAAACTCTGTTTTTGCATTTACGTGTGAACGAGGAAAACGGAGATTTAGTCACGCAACATCAAAGGTGTGGGCCTTTTTTGACGTCATGCTCCACGCCACATTATTGTTTACATGAGATGAATTTCTAAAATGGCGGATAGAGACAAAATACTGTTGCTGTTAATCTTACTATCAGCAGTTTTTACACGCTTACACATACACACGCTGTGTAAGTGTTTTTGCTGGGATTTTGTTTTTGCTGTTTTATATTCCAGTGTGATATTGAGGAATAATGCCACCTCACTATAGTCTGTCTACACTTAGGACTCATTTCTGCTTCTATGCGCCATCTTTGTTTCCCTCCCAGGCTTCTAGACTTCTGATTTACTCCATTTACCATGGAGACTGTAGGAGGAGCTTGTGAAAGTATGAAAATGTTGAAAATACCAGGAAAAGTGCATCTTAAATTAAAAAATGCTGACTAATGTTGGGTTTAGGCTATGACCCCAAGAGGCATTTTTGTGGATCATTACATGGCGATACCAAATTTCATCCATCCATCCATCCATTTTCTTCTGCTTATCCGGAGCCGGGTCGTGGGGGCAGCACCCTAAGGAGAGAAACCCAGACCTGTCTCTCCCCAACCGCATCCTCCAGCTTGTCTGGGGGAACACCAAGGCATTCCCAGGCCAGCTGAAAGGTATAATCTCTCCAGTGTGTCCTGGGTCTGCCTCGGGGCCTCCTCCCAGTGGGACATACCCGAAACACCTCACCCAGGAGGTGCCCAGGAGGCATCCTGGTCAGATGTCCAAACCACCTCAACTGGCTCCTTTCAACATGGAAGAGCAGCAGCTCTACTTTGTGCTCCTCCCGGATGGCCGAACTCCTCACCCTATCTCTAAGGAGAGGCCAGCCACCGTTTGGAGATAGCTCATTTCTGCCGCTTGTGTCCGCGATCTCTTTCTTTCAGTCACTACCCAAAGCTTGTGACCATAGATGAGGGTGGGGATGTAGATCAACAGATAAATTGAGAGCTTCACTTTTACACTCAGCTCTCTCTTCACCAAGATGGACCGGTACATCGTCCACATCAGTCCAGCCACAGCACTAATCTGTCTATTGGTTTCTCGCTCCCCTCTCCCCTCACTTGTTAACAAGAACCCAAGTAGTTAAACTCCTCCACTTGGGAAGGAACTTGTCCATGCCCTGGAGTGGGATCTCAACCCCTTTCCAGGTGAGGACCATGGTCTCAGATTTGGAGGGTTGGTTTTATAAGGATCGAATGGTTGGATGAAGATCGAATTTCATATATTTGAATTTTTTAGGTGGCGTTATGGTGCCAGTTGCCACGTGTGAGACCCAAAACAATATGTATATTGATATCAGACCTAAGATACATACAAAATTTGAGGAGTTTTCAAGCAGAACCTCTACTAAGCCATTCATTCTTGTGAATAATGATAATAATAATAAAAGGAGCAGATGCAATCATGTGTGACATAAACTTCATAAGGTTAAAAATACCTACTATTAGGTATAATGTGCTTCTTTTTTCCTTTAAAATCTTCAGTTGTTACTCCTTTGTTGTATTATATGTGAAATAGGGACATTTTGTATACACATATTTGATATACTTATTAAATAAGGAAGAATTACATGGTAAAGCTGGGAAGTTACACCATAAGTTGCCAGCTGTATTGTGGACAAAAAAAGGAAGTCCAAGAACTCCCACTCCACATTTAATTACCTTCCACACTCACACAACACACCTTCAGATTTCCTTCAGGCAGCAGGAAATGGAGCGCAATGCTTTAATGTTGGTTAATATGTTTCATAAGTGCAACCATCAGAATATCATTATAGATTAGTAATTTCCACTGTGTACATCCATCATAGATTTACAGCCAGAAGACAATGCCCTTGCTTAACACTTATTCACACAAACACACGCTCACTGGCACTCAAAATAGGGAGAGCACAAGTACCCATGCTCTGCTGCAGAGAATTCCTTAGATTTGTATAATTTAGGCTATTCATTTTACACAAACCAATACACAGTGACGGAGAGCTTTGTTCTATTCTTTCAATACCCAAAGGCTCGCCATCATTGTGTTACTGCAGCACAGGAGGCGAGCAAACAGGGAGGTTTCTTAGGTGTTTAACATCTCATCCAACCTGTTTTAGTTCATAATGAGGTGACAGTTGGATTGTTATCAGGAAGTCAAACAAAGACAGGATTGAGACATGCTGACATCTCAGTGGGCTGCTGATTGACCTGTGATCAGACTAGCCTGCACATCATCAAAGAGCAAGGTAGAATAAAGTTTAATAAAGTCATAAATACTGCCAGATAAGTGTTACTGATAGGACTGAGTCAGCAATCTGGTATTCTTATCTCCAAAATCCTCCCTATTATACTCATATAATGACTTATAAACAGCTAAAATTAAAGCAACATCAAAAAAATAAGAAAGAAAACTTGTCACTGACACATTGTCATTAGGCTTGTTTCACTGCAACACACAGTTCATTTTCCTATTTCTGTTGCCGTGGCAACAAAAGGCAGCTTACTCTGTCTTCTGTACTACTGTTCAGTGTTGTGTACAGTACAAATAGTAGGAACAGCTTTAACATGTTGTTCCTCTTCAAGTAATGATGGGAAAAAAAACGTATTTCAAAATTATCCTCTGTTCTGAATTACATAAGGATTGATTCCAAGGGCGATATGGTCACTGCGTTATGTACATTATTTACCATTTGCCATTACAATTGGTGTATAAAATCAAGAAAATCGTGAAATCAACCAAATCAAGCATTAGCGAAAGAATCGCTATAAAGAGCTGACTGAATTTAATAGGATGCCATATTGCAACAATCAAGTTTGTAAAATGTTTCCCCTCCTTGATGTTCCACAATCATCTGTAAGTGGTATTATAGCAAAGTGTACATGTTTTGGAACTACAATAACTCAGACACGAAGTGACAGACCACATAAAGCTACAGCAGAGCACCAGTCAGTACTGAGGTGCACCGTCACCAAAAAAGCACAGAGTCATTGAAAGTCGCTGAGCAGCTCCTGCAATTTCATTTGTTTTTATTTTATAAATTGCTGTACAGTAATAGATATGTTTCAGATGTCTACCTGTGTTGAAAATATTCTGCATGTTCAAGACATTGAACACAAACTCAAATAATGTGCATGGATGTGTTAGTTTTTAGGGAGGATATGTGCGTTTATCACAAAAGATTCAGTGATGGTATGAACTCATAATTTATGTTCATATTTTGTCATTGTTCAGGATGAAGGTGTTTGGGTTTTTTTTAAATAATATTTATTATAATAAAATCCAACCCAACCACTCCACCCTTTATAACATAAATTAACTGCAGTGTATATCATCTTTGGAAAGCTGAGCTCAATTTTTTAGCCGCACCCAGGGCTGATTACTGCCACACCTGTTCTCAATCAAGAAATCACTTAAATAGGACCTGCCTGACAAAGTGAAGTAGACCAAAAGATCCTTAAAAACCAGACATCATGCAGCGATCCAAGGCAATTCAGGAACAAATGAGAAACAAAGTAATTGAGATCTCTCAGTCTGGAAATGGTTTAAAAAAAGCCATTTCTAAAGTTGTGGGACTCCAGCGAACCACAGTGAGAGCCATTATCCACAAATGGCGAAAACATGGAACAGTGGTGAACCTTCCCAGGAGTGGCTGGCCGACCAAAATTACCCGAAGAGTGCAGCGACAACTCATCCAAGAGGTCACAAAAGACCCCAGAGCAACATCCAAAGAACTGGAGGCCTCGCTTGCTTCAGTTAACATCAGAGTTCATGGCTCCACCATAAGAAAGAGACTGGGCAAAAATGGCCTGCATGGGAGTGTTCCAAGATGAAAACCACTGCTGAGCAAAAGGAACATAAAGGCTCATCTCAGTTTTGCTGGAAAACATCTTGATGATCTTCAAGACTTGTTGGAAAATACTCTGTGGACTGATGAGACAAAAAAATGAACTTTTTGGAAGGTGTAGGTGTAAAAGTAATACAGCATTTCAGAAAAGGAACATCATACCAACAGTAAAATATGGTGGTAATAGTGTGATGGTCTGGGGCTGTTTTACTGCCTGTCCGACCATCTCTTCGTGACTTCAAGATGTGCACCCTGGGTTCTGCAGCAGGACAATGATCCAAAACACACCAGCAAGTCCACCTCTGACTGGATTAAGGAAAACAAATTGCAGACTTTGGAATGGCCAAGTCAAAGTCCTAACCTGAATCCGATTGAGATGCTGTGGCATGACCTTAAAAAAAAAACAGTTCATGCTCGAAAACGCTCCAGTGTGGCTGAATTACAACAATTCTACAAAGATGAGTGGGCCAAAATTCCTCCACAGAGCTGTAAAAGACTCATTGCCAGCTACTGCAAACACTTGATTGCAGTTGTTGCTGCTAAGGGTGGCCCAGCCAGTTATTAGGATTTGGGGGCAATCATACAAGTCCATGTCGTTTTGGATTTTTTTCCCCTTTAATAATAAACACCTTCATTTAGCAACTGCATTTTGTGTTTACTTGTGTTATCTTTGTTCTTTGTGTAATATTTAAATTTGTTTGATGATCTGAAATATTTGAGTGTGACAAACATAAAAAAAATTAGGAAAACAGGGAGGGCTCGCCCAGTTTGGGGGGGTCTCTGCCCCGAGTGCTCCGATAGTGACCTCTGATACTGGAGTACTCGGGGCAGTGACACCCCCCCAAACTGGGTGAGTGGCTCCAGCAGAGCCCAGGAACAGTATCCAAGATCTCTGTCCATAAGAGCGCAGTCCTAGGAACAGCAAAGATGCTGCACAGAACTCTCAAGCTCCCAGGCCTCTGGTACAGGACCTGAGCTTGAAGGATATAGACCAGAGTGGGAAATTTGTGTGTGTCTATAAAAAAATATAATATTATAATGTAAAAATAAACACCGCCCCTGTACAATAAAAAACAGTTTGTCTGTCCTTTGCAATTAATGCAATTTAAGAAGAATCTCTGCAATTTTATGATGTTTCTGACCATTTAAAATACTTAGTACAAGTGACTAAAACTGGTTTAAAGACAGTTCTTTAAAGTGCCAGTGATTTTTCAGTTTTTACTGTTTTTATATGTGTTTTTATTATGTATGTGTCAATGTGTTGTATATTATAATTGCTATAACTTATGGCATTATTGTGTCTTGGACAGCATTCGTGAAGATTCGTGAAGTGAGAAAGAGCGTCAGGAATAAAACAGTGGACATTGCAGTTATAGCATATGCCCTAATTATCTTTGGAAATGAACATGAGCACAGTCTAACATAAAACCACTGCTGTATTATACAGTGAATCATCTTAAGCATGAGCTCAAGGCTTAACATTGCAAATAGCAATCATATAGCGTAGTGTGAAACAACAAGATGCAGCTGACTTCTGTTTGGCTCGAGCCTTCAGGACCAACACGAGGAATGATGAGGTAATTCTGGCATTTGAGCCAGAATCAGAGTCAGAATTGCTGATTGTGTGAAACACACTGGTTGAAAGACCATTTCCCCTCAGACACAACTGTCATAAAAGAATTGACTCTGCATATATAATTATATAATTGCATCGTCACAATTTGAACCATCAAAGAAGTTTTGCAGAAGTTTCAAACAGTAACAAATGTGTGTGGAGCGGGGGACACAGCAATGTAAACGGTTCAGCTCTTTATGCAAGCACAATTCACTTCAGAGAGTACCCTGGGTTAGGGTCAGACCAGCAGATACAACAGGCACTTTTGCACTTGTTATCATTCTTGCACCGAGTATGTTGAAGCACTAAGAGGGGACACTTGTTGTTGGATGAGAGCGTAAAGAAATGTGAGGATTCCACTTGTTCCTTTAGTGTAGAAAGGAAGAATTCACTATTTGTTATATCATTGCATTGATATAACAAATAGTGAACTGAGATAATATTTCAAGCCAGTACTCAAGGCCCTCCTTCAGTAATGTAAATCTGTTAAAGCACTACTTTCTGTGCTTCCTCTGCCTCTTAGAGCAGCAGCAGCGTGGGACTGCAGGCTGCAGTTAGTGTTTCACCGGAGAGGCTGTGTGGTCCTCCAGTCTTCTGCCATTAGTTTGTTTACAGAAGTTAAAGCTGTGAGCTGCCGAGTGCCCTGGGCCAGCATTCCAATACAGTGGCTCATACAAGCATGCACAGGCACACTCAGCAATGCTGTTGTCTCTTAATACAATACGTGCAAACCTACAGTATTTAGCAGCACGCCCAAACCAGTAGTATTAGTATTAATTATAGTTTTGTGTTTTTAATTGGTTTTAATTCAATTTAATTTTTTCTAGTCGAATTATTGATTGCTTCCACCATGGGTTTGTATTTTAAGGTTAAGTTTTTATTGTTTAAAAATGGTTACTTTTCATTTTGATTAGATTTGGTGTTGATATTTATGAATATGAAAGTGTGAAATGTGTGAAATGGGGAGTGTTTTTTTAAGGGCAAGCACTGGAAAAGTTTGGAAAATTTCTAATAATACAAATACAATTTGTGAAAGCATTTTTACTGTCAGCTGTATAGATATCGCAGCATAAATAAAAACATATAGACCTTCTGATGAGAACTATGACGAATATTTCCCATTTCTATCATTTCACCTCATATTTCCTAATATTACTTAAGAAAACTGTCATTTCATTTTTCCTAAAGTCAGAGTTTTATTTTGGTTAACTCTAATAGCCTTGATGCAAGCACTTCCCTTTCAATTCTTCTCCTGGAACTATCCATTGTTCTTCTTTGTGACACAGTTCCTCTTTAGCTGTTACATATGCATATCTCAGAAATCCCTTGTCCCAAACTTTTAATATGATCCACTCACACATTATTATTTCATCAGCCTTCCATAGAAACATAACAGTGTGGTGTTAAACATGGCTGAAAAGTTGTGACCTGCTCTGTGTGGTCTTCTGATGGCAGGTGATAGCTGTTGCAAGTTGAAATGAGCCGTTACACATGCATTTGAATCTACAGGTGAGATGTCTCTAGCTGATAGTCCACATCTGACATTAATAGTGGGCTTGTGTGCATCATATACAAATGAGTAATCATGGCCAACTGTCATGTAAAAGTTCACCTGGGAATAGGTTAACAGTTAATGGGACGGACGGGTGATTGATGATATGTCACGTCGGGGTAATTAGCTATGAGGATGAAAGAGCCTTAAAATTATTTCAGCCTGAGTAGAGCCGACAAGCATGCAGGCATTACATAAAAAGTCACTCTGTTTTTAAAGCAATCTTATGTACCAACCTGTTGAAAAAGAAGCGACAAAGAAGAAATCTAAATAGCTCATAGAGTAACAAGGAAATAATGAAACTGTAGTTACTGAGGGTCAAAGGTTATTAAAAGAACACTGGCTGTATTAAAAAGACTGTATCAACTGCCTTCGGACAATAATGGCTGTCATTTCACATGCTGATAAGAATGCCATTTGCATGTCTCAAGCTTTGTGTGAGGATCTGAGAAGGTAAATCTGTGAGCTACATATCAGTACAGGTGTACATGTTGACTTGAGGTCTTAGTTTCTAATGGTTACACACCTGAGTTGGTAATGGACTCACTGTGTCTTATTCAAACAGATGTGATTCTTGATACGAGGAGCTGTTCACACCTAGAAACAAGAAAAAACACAGGTCCAGAGCTTATCTGCCATTGTTCTCTCAAAATACGCTCAGATTTAAACTATTTTCCTCATTGTTGTAAAAAACTGGTGGAAACTCGAGTAATCTGACACTAAATCCTAAATAAAACAGACCTACTACTACTATCGGACTCTTGCGACACACGTTTCTTTCAAGCTTTTCAAATTTTGTTCAGTTATTTGTGACATAGCATGAAAAAGCGACCTTTGGAACATCTCCTCACAAGTATTTCCCAGTTGCTGTAAAACACTGCATCGATATTTTTAATCTCAATTCGACAACCATAAAGCTGTCATCTTGTTTAAGTTAATGTGAACACTTAGTCATTTGCACAAAGCAGAAAACTGGACAGCATGCTGACACACCCTGTGCTAATGGCACCAAACACCGTTATCCGCGGGTATTGCCGAATTCCTGGCGGGGACCCAGGTTCTTAAACACAGAAGATGACCTCAGTTTACAGTCAGAACACTTGTGTAAGCTGCAGTCACGCTACCTAGTGTAAGCATAAGGGGAAAAAAATCACTTAAAAACAAACAGCAATCGCAAAGTTCCCGTACATGCAATTATATTAAGGGTTTAGAAAAAGCTTTCATGAACCCATACTGACAAATCAAGTAGAAGCACCTGGGAACTGTACATATTTTTAATCATCTTTTTAATATAATACATTTGTATTCCAATAGAGGATTTACAAAGTTAAGAATGCCGAACTTTGTTTTTCAATTTGATTTTACAATTGACGTATGTTTCTTTAAGCTAGTTTTATGAGAAAAATATATTTATTTATGGTTTGCTGTTTTTAACCTCATTTTAAGTGTGAAAAAAAAACTTGATTCTTGTGTCTTAGACATTGAAAAAGTACTTAAGTCTCTCAACACTCGTACATCATCCTGTTGGGAATATTTTCCCATAAGTTTCTATACAAATATAAAATCTTTATGCACTTAATAATGCAAATACAAATTATAATACATAATATAAACATGAATAATAAACTAATTAATTAACCCCAAATTTTTAACAACAAAAAAGGAGCTTTAGGGAGTAGTTATGGCCACACTTCCACAGTCCTACAAACTAATCATCCAATTGGGTCACTGATTGATGACAAGAAGATATCTGAGAACTACAAAGGAGTATTAGGGCCACACTAAGAAAAAAAATATTATTGATCATTTTGAGAATAAATCGAAATTTCTAGATTAAAGTCTTAATTCTATTTTGAGAACAAAGTTGAAATGTGATTACAGTTATTGTTTCAAGACAAACTGTCACGGTTGCTATACCCTCTGAGTTAATAAAATCCTACTTCAGAATTGGTTTTACTAACAAGGAAGGAAATGATTTCTCTTTTAACACATGGTGCAGAAAACTGGATCTGGTCAGAGGGAAAAACACCAAACTTGGAAGAGTGGATCTGTACAAAATGAAATGGCTGGTAATGGCCAGATTCCAGGTTATCGATGGTTACACCATCGTGCAATAAAGAGGATGTATGCTGTATCACAAGACAGCTGGTCAAATTATTTCACTAACTCATCTACACAATGCATTTTGTAGAGGGTAGAGCAAATATGGCAGTTTGTCTTGAAACAGCAATGGTAATCCCCACATTTCGACTTTTTTCTCGAAATAGATTTTCGACTTTAATTTCGAAATTTCAACTTTATTCTCAAAACGATTAACAATATTTTTTGGCCCTAATACTCTGTCGTAAACAACAGCGCATTACTGTCAAATATAAATTACCTCGGGTAATTATAACATCTTCCTGACATTAGCTTTTGACAACTATAAGCTCTGAAACCATTTATTACAGATAAAAACGTCAGATTCCACATGTAAAGTGAATATTTTGTAAAAATGGTCCAACACCTCTTAATTTAATACAGTTTTATTTATATAGCACCAATTCACATCAATAGTCACCTCGAGTCACTTTATATTTTAAGATAAAATAATACATCTTAATGTTTGTATACCATAAAATAAGCTGTTTATATTGCTGGTCTGAGGACAAAAGCAAATGTGATACTGACCGATCAGTGGATGTAAGCTAGTGTGTTTGTTAAATGGATAACATTGCACAATCTCAGATGTACAGTTTCTTATGTAACGTAAATGATTTATATAACTAAGTGGACAATATCGCATGTAACAGGCACCTCAGAAGTCCACCAGAAACCAGACTGTGTAACTGTCACGTTATCAAGCTGCCTTTGTTGCTAATATCTCCAGAGAGTATCTGTGTCTGTACATTGTGTAACTGGCATGTGTCCTGAGGCGACTGACTGTGAAATAATCACTTCTATCCTCTGCCACTTTCTTTCATGACATAAAAAGGGATGTTATGTGCTTGGGTGTGTATCTAACAGTGTATTTTGACCTAGCAGCAACTTGGAAAATAAATGCTGTTGTGCCAAAAAGTTCCTTTAATGACAACAAGAGGCTGGCTCCAAAAGTGAATCAATACCCAGAGTCCTACTTTACAGCAGGAATAAAGCCATTGGGACCATACTGAATGTGCTTAATGATAAGCTTAAGCTCCACAGACTTTGTGTCTACAGCTAATTTTCACCCTCATTAGGGATGACTTTTGCTATAACTGATATGTTCACATTTAAGACCTAAATTTATGCATAATGAAAAACATGGTTATTTTGGGTGGCATTTGGGTGCTGACACAGGACGCTTACTGCTTCCTGTGTCAGCTAATCATCATCTTATTTAATTCAAGTTATTGAACTAACTCTGGTAGCAATTGTCTTTATAGTGTTTTGGGGGAATTTTTAAGGCAACAGTTTTACAAATAATTTTAAAATTAAACTATTAGGCTGTCCAGGTTCTACACACATATAATCTATCGATTAATTGATAACTTAAAGTGGACATGGGCAATTTATGCAACCAATTGTTGATAATTCTATTAAAACATTGCTGAAATGGATTTAAATATAGAACTACAAAAATACTAAAATTTGATCATTTCTATAAGATGTTTGAGGAGGACTTTATTAGGCGCTAAGGAATTGTGAAGAAGGCAAAAAACAAAACAACATTATAAATATGAAAGTTCAAGAAGTCATTGGATTGACTGTTCACATGTCATATATACAATTCAACTGAATCTTTGTAAATTTCCTGAAGAATTTTAAGAATGTTAATACCCGGGTCTGCATCACCCGAAGCTTCCAGAATGCTGGCATTAGTGTTTTATTTATGGAAGACACACCACAACAGCAGAAAATCTATAACAGAAGCAATAATTAAGCACAATTTATATCCACAGACTCTTGCGTTAGATCAAAACAACTCTTTTGAGGAAAGAGTGCCACAGAATCTCCTGGGATTTCAACCAACAGATGGTGGCTCTAAATAGGGCATTGCATAGTTAAGACTGAAACTGTGTGTGTGTGTGTTTTGGTCTCTAGCTGGGTAACCACAGGGCAGGTGAAGTAATGCACATCAGTGTACCCACGCGGGATGGCGTGACTGGCAGAGCCAGCTGCTATAGAGGTGTCGAAAACCTCACTAGTCATTCTTACTCTGTCCCTGCCCTCCAGCTTTTTTGCCTCTTTGTTTACCTCCCTGGCTCAATTTTCAGTCTCAGAGACAGAAGCAGAGAGACACTGCAAGTACATTACATGTCTACTCTCATCATGAATGTTGCCATTTTTACCCACTTTACTCTCTATACTCCACTTATTAATATACTAATACTATGATTTTTCCCCATCTTGTTTACTTTTTTCATTACTCCCAACCAGTGCAATCAAAATTGCTTAAAGATATCAACTTTTTGTGTAACAACAAGACTAGAGTTTACACTGTCATAGTACTTGCAGACATTTTACTGGTATTTCTAAAATAAATGACATTAAATGGGGACCGTCACATCAACAAATGCTGAAAATGGAAATCTTTATCATTAAGCTCCATATTCAATACGTAAACGCACATGAATATTATCGGAAAATGTATTTATAAAAGGTGTGAAGCATTAATTTTGTCTGCATGTGTGAGTGTGTGTGTAACACGATAAAAATGTCTCCACTTAATGTAGCAGGAAATGCTGCTTCATGTGCTTTAGTCGGTGTTAATCTGTTTGTTTGCCTGTGGACACATTTTGTAAAGTGGATGGCAATGTATCCATGAAAGATGCAGCAATAAAGCTGAAAGGTATCTTTAAGACTGAGTATTAAGATTTGCATGGTCTCATACATGACTACCATGTAATCTGCACTAGGAGAATGTGGTCCATGGGTCCAGTGGCCCCACCAGTTTACGCCCCTGACCTACACTCAGACATTACATTCAATTTAAATGTGTGTGTGTGTGTGTGTGTGTGTGTGTGTGTGTGTGTGTGTGTGTGTGTGTGTGTACACTCATATGTTAGTGGTCTTGAAAAAACCCAGTACAGCAGAAACTACCAAATAATATGGGGTATGGGGTGTTTATAGAGCTAGTTGTGTGTGAATTGTTTTTGCAAGCTTTTGAGTGTGGAAAATTTACTCATGCGCTCAGTTTTTTTTTTTTTGAATTCAAGAAAAAAATGTACTTCAGATAAAAATTAAGGAAAAGTTAAAATATGGTCTCTAGATTGACATTATTCAATTATTAACACAAAGGCAGTATTTTAGAATTGTAGCTCAGGGTAGAACTGCATCAAGCTATTTCACAACTGAGTTATCAGTTGTCCAACATATTTCATAATCTGATATCAAATTGTGTAAATAAAATATGAATCTGACAACTAACCATTTGCTACACTTGTTGAGGAAATGTAGATGGGTATATGTGCAGGAAATTAAAATTAAAAAACTAAGCACCACTTCTATCACTGATTAGGTTAATGACTCAGCAGATTTACAGAATTTTTCTTATTTGGATGTCTTATTCCTGACCTACATGTTTCTGTCCTCTTTGCTCTTTTGACCTCCATACCTCTCTGCACACACAGGCCTGAGGCCAAAGGCTGAACTCACTGAACCATGGAGTTAAACCAGTACTGGAACAGCTTGTTTTCTTGTCTTGTGCTGTCTTTCTTCGTCTGTCAGTCTGAGCTTTTCACACTCCAGATGCCCTCAGACACGCCTAATATGTCGACAATATTAAACACCCTCATACAAGAGCACCTCTTATGGTTCACCTGCAGGACAGGGGAGTTGCGAATGTCTGGTCCATTTTCCGTCGGCCAAGAAGGGAAACATGGAGGTTGGCGTGGGGGATCAGAACACCAAAACCAACCTCCACTTAACTGGAAAGTGCTTGAGTGACTGGCTAAACAAATGCTTGAGGTAACACCCACAGCTCATATGAAGTGTATCTGCAGTCATTACTCAGGCCTATCTGCTGCCGCTAATACAAGAGGCCTGACCTTAGCTATTCATGAATGTTATTGCATTATGTCACCGAATCCAGTCATGTAAGGTTTGTTAGCCCAGATAAACAGCCTTCGTATTTGATATCTCACTTTTCAACAGCCCCGAAAAACACCTGAACATGTGCAGTTAACTGAAGGAGAGCGACACAAATACATGCTAGTTCTGGGAATGCATGACAAGCTACATGCCACTCAGAAACCTGCCTCTTATTGTGAGATGTAATAATGCCGCGCATATGAAGAAAGCTGATGTCTAGCACCTTTATTGTGTTCACTATAGAGCAGATAGTCACTGAAGAACAGGCCTGCTGTAGATTAGGCTCTGTTACAGCGACCCTTGTAGCTAATCCTTGCATGCATGCCACCGGGAATGTTCCACTCCCAAGACACAGGCTTGGATTAAAGCTGGGAGTTATCAGCATACGCAGCACACACACAAAGAGAGCGCCATTAACATAGAGAACGACATGAGCTGGTCTCCTTTGTGAAGGGGCAGATGAAGCTGCACCGCTGCCGATGCATAAACAGAAGTCCTCGGTGAAGGAGCAGCGAGAGGAGAAACAGACAACAGCGGTGACAAGGAGTGATATTTGTTCTCAAACTCCAAACCAATTCCACACAGCAGAGCTACATTAAAATAACAAAGGCTGGAAACTTTGCCCTTTGTTGCTGTTGCCTTCATGTATCCTCCTCATGAAGTCAGGAAAACATCCTTTCATATTTAAAACATGATTCTCCCAGTTTCCCCACGGGGATCATTAAACTTTCATCCTTCTTTTAATGACTGAGAACATTTTTGTGCTCCAACAACAAAGGCAGATATTTGCAGTGTATATTTTAAATACTTATATTGGAAGCGTCTTGTTGATATTAAGTTGCAGCTTCTTTAACATGATCCAAAGTTTAAAAAAAAAAAAAAAAGCTTGTCTCTTCTTATTTTTATCCTCCTGTGTTCAAAAAATCAATAACATTTGAAGACTTGTTTATCCGTGTTTGAAAACCACTTACTTTTGTTGGTATGGTGTAGTTTTTAAAAATTTGCCCAGCTTCTGATTCCAATACGTAAATTCCTTTCGATCATCATAAAACACCAGTGACATGTAAAACTGTTTATATCCATAGGCACAAGCTTGCAGTCTTCTGTTCCCAAGCCTTTATTGGCATATTGCTACCGTCTCCTTCTACTGGTCATTACCTCCATGAGCTATTGACTAGCAGAGGTGCTTTCTAGTTAAAAATGAGGCACAGCCACCAGTGTCCACAATAAATTGCTGATTTTCTCATTTATTTCACTGTCAGATTGAGCTCTTCCAGGCTTGTGGATTGCAACCTTTAAAATCTCACTTGCAAATTTGCTCAAATGGTCAATGAAAATACATTAGCTATTATGCTAGCTACTGTAGTTCAGAGACATATGCAACTTGTTACATTTCTGAACAAACAAAATAATAAACAATGGTAAACACATATGTGGTTTTGTGTGCAATGTCTGTGATAATTTGCTGTTAACTTGGTAGCTACTGTTCGGTGGTTGCTCCCTTTCTCTTATATGGCCAAGATAACAAACACTGTACAGTCCATCATCGTCAACATTTTCACCTTCATGAGTACACATTGCAGCGTTCTGTGTGCAGCCATGCTTTAAAGTATATATACAGGGTTTATCAAAAAGAATCATCTGATTTCAAAAGGCTGTATATATTTTTTAAAGTAATGGACATATAAGCTTGCAGTAAATGTTAAAATACATGGTTGAATATAAAGTCCTAAATATAAAACTTAAAATGTTCACAAGTGCTCAGTGTGTCCTCCTCAGGATGCAAATGTATGAGCCAGCTGAACAGTCTTAAGTAATTCTGCAGCAATGAGCCTTCCTTCAAAGCAACTTGGATATTTGGTCGACACAGGTTTAATCGCAGTCAACCTGCCTTCATCCCACAGACAACGATAAAATATTAGCTAATTATTTGTACCATGTGGTACATTAATGTGGAAACTAATTTATCAAGATTGTTCTTTTAATGTGTCACTCCTCTGCATATATCATGAAGATTAAATTAAAAGCTGCAATTAGCAATGAAAAATTCAATTATTTTGCAAACTGAAAGGCATTAAGGTCAAGTTTGGTCAAGGTCAAGTTTATTTATATAGTACATTTCCAACAGTCCATGCTGCACAAAGTGCTTAGCAATGTAAAATGCCACTAAAACAAATAAAATGCACAACAATGATGCAGTAAAATATAGAAGAGGGAAAAAAAGTCAATAAAAACAACAAAAACAACAACAACTAAGGCTGTTAAATGTGTTTAGGTCAACGTGTGCTAAAAGCCAGACCATAAAAATGTGTCTTTAAAACAAGGGATATTGTATTTAAGCAGCTAGTCATTTTCTACCATCTTAAGCCATTCATATGCAATTTCTGAGGAGCTTAACACAGTTTACTTTCCTTGTGAAAAAAATGTATTCCACTCTATATATTTTTCTCCAACCACCAACCTTACAGTAGCCCAAAACTTCTAAGTGCAGTCAGTCTGTAGCTTGTCACAGGTAGATTCAGGCCAACATATGGAGTGTACATTATGAGTATGTGCAACTACTCGAACAATTAATCAACTGCCCGTGTTTGTGTTGAGCTCCTGAGGCTTCCAAAGAGTTCCAAAGAGTTTGATGACTCATAAAAATTGGCCGCAGCTGGATGTTAACAATGTGTTTTCTTCTTCTGCTAATAGGCACTCATATTCATTATCTAGCCAGGCATTGTGAAACCTGGGAGTATCCCAGCTTCATTAATCCACCTCCAAGACAACAGCAATAAGAGGCAAATGTTTGAAAAACATGTGTTAGTCAAATGTCCGACTGAAGACCTATTTGACTCATGGCTTTGAGTATCATAACAGCTTAGCAAGAGTAAAAATGTAAACAGCTCTGGTATTTTAACCCTTACCATTTTACAAATAAAATTAAATAACACTTGGGGAAACTTGAACAAAAGCAATTCAACATGATAGACAGTGATTCAATTGTTTGAACTCTTAGGAGCCTGTATGGTTGAATGTTCCGGGATGAAAACAGTCAGTGGCTGCAAACTCCATCAGAAAGGATTACTTTGGGCCTGAATATACTTTCTGAGCCAACAGCTGCAGGCTCAGAAGGAAACCTGGAACAGTCAAGATGGTTGCACATTTCAAGCAGGTAGTGAGGTACCAGCAGATTCCAGTGAGAGGAGTTTGCTTGAATAGTAATTCCACTGTTTGTCTTGTTGCTAATGTCTGGATGTGACTGCATATTGCCACGTTGCTCTGTTGCTCAGGTTGTTTTGTTTACATATTTGTAGCCTTGTATGATAATTTAATTAGCCTGCTAAACTGACATACACTCATAAGTATGCCACTTTTGCAACCGGTAGAGGAAACCATTGTCAGATGAAATGTTCTTAAGGCTTAATGTGGGATTTTATCATAATCTGAAAACAAGTGATTCAACTGCAATTATCTCTTTATAGACAGGATTAAACGTTGCTTTTCAGTTCAAAATAAATCACGGTGATTCAGTTGAAGAATGATATACAGTTCATACCAGTACTTTATATAAGGGAATATAACTGTAGAGAACTGCACCTCATACAATTTGTATTAGACCTCAAACACACCCTGATTTAATCACGCTTGTTGAAGCGGCTTGAACTTAATCATTAGCCAGCCTATTAATGTTGCAAAATGAGTAAATATGTCAATCCACCTGTTATCATCACATAAACCACTTTGCGGTTTTCAAATGAATGTTTGCCCACCGAAAAACTGTGCTTAACATTTTTGGTCACTGCACAAAACTGCATCAGTGTCGGATAATAAAAACTGAAAATGAAAAACAAACAAACCGTAAAACCAAATATGATTCTATGAACGTTTCCATTGTTCTGATAAGGATCAAATTCAAGAGGACAGTGAAATTACTGTCAAACCCAACACGAGAACAGCAAACTGCCATTATTGCCATTGTTTAAGTTGTGTTAGAAATTATGCAATATTTTAAACCATGACACATGACCTGGCCTTTTTTTCGTGTGTGCTTTGACATTTTTGGCAGCATAAATTGAATGCTGCTGTAAAGTAATATCACATATTTTGATAAAGTTGTGAACTTTGTCATGTGTGGCCTCAAGTTAATTCATTTACACATAGGCATTAAAACCATTAATCAACCATAATCGATAATGTTGGCATATATTTTGACTGTTGTGTCTATACATGTTTTACTGTAAATCATGTTCTCAGGTTCTCTCTCTCTTTTATGCAATTGAAAGTTAAATTAGGAAACATAAATCTTGTAGTCGTTTAATGCAGTAGTTCACATATCCACTTTTTTTCAAAATTTTAGTGAAGGAAATAATGGAAAAAATTATAAATAAGTCACTGAATATGTGTGGTGAAATTTGACACTGATTATTACTATAATGTTCTCCCTAAACTCAAAATCAACACTAGCTTTGCTACAGTCTTATCAGAAGACCAGGATTTATGCTGTCAATCCTCTGCAGTTTGACTCCCATTACAAGTTTATTAACAAGCCCAGGGGCAGGTTTTGGCCTTGTGAGTACGCTATCAGTGTTGACTAAGAGACAGATGACCTGCAAGCCCAGGCCAGCACAGTGGCAACACGCACAGTGGGGCAACAGGTTACTCAACAGGCTGATAAAAAGGCTCATGCTATTGCAAGTTGATTGCTTTATAGCTGTCTAATCCGGTGGCAGTTTGTATTTGAGCTTAGTTGATCAAATATGCCTGAATGTCAGTGCAGACATTCATGTTTATTCTACATTTTTTACAAGAGCATGATTTCTCATCTTGTATTGATCCTATTATCTATATATCTGGGCAAATACAAATTGTAGAAGCAGTTAAGGTATAATAAAGCTTGTTAATTATCATCTGTTTCATGTCAACTGCAGAGGACACAAAAGTGGTAATAAACACTGCAGCTTTAAACACAAGAAAAAATTGATCAGTGTACCACTTCCCAAAAATGCTCTGGATTACTCTGTCGATTTCAGATCCTACATTAGAACCTTAATTTATGAATGTTTATGTAATAGTTCACATCTTGGCCCTGAATGTTATGTCATGTCAAGAGAAATCTGATGCCTGTTATTTGGAGCTTTGTGGAGAAATCAAAGCACAGCTGATAAGTAGGAGTACAATAAATTCAATCAATCTCTCTTGCTCTGCAAGGATGGAAGCCCACAATAAACCCTGCAGTGGACGGTCGTTGGTTCATTACAAGTTACTACTTTCACATTGTCACAGTAAAATCATCACATCATTTTCACTTTAAGGAATAAGTGAATGAAACTAAATGTCAGTAAACTTTGTAAAGAGGAAGGTTTGCAGGCACTGATGGAGAAATATATATCTGATTCTAAGCGATTAGCAGTAATATAAACTAAATTATCTACCTTTCCTTTTTAAAAAAAACAAATTTTGCTAACATAATATATTGTAGCCATGTAAGGTATATTAAGTTATATTGGTGAGAAATGCAATTTAAAAGTGGTATGATATATTTACATTATTATCAAAATACATTAAGATTGATTGCTAATTGTAATAGGAGTCAAACTGCAGTTACACAAGGGGTCACACTGTACCGAGCACGTCACAATATCAGATTTTCACTAAAGCACATAATACATTACATTATTACATTATAACACATTAAAGCTATTATCACTATATTTACAGAAAATTTGAAATAGAAATAATACTAAGTCAAAACTATTTCTCACTTTGTTAATTGTAATTTTTTTGAGCTAATTAAATTCAAATCCATTAAATTAAAAAATACATTATATGGACAAAAATATTGGGCAACACCTCTTAATCTTTTATTTCAGGTGTTTTCTGTCCCATTGCCACAGGTGTACAAAATCATTTGATCATTGATCTTGGTAGTATATAGAACATGTCACCTTGTGATAATTCTTCCCACCTACATAATCCACAATCAGCTGTGAGTGGTGTTAATGCAAAGTGGAAGTATTTTGTAAAACAAGTGGCAGAGCATGTAAGGTTACACAGTGGGGTTGCTGAGTGCTGAGAGACATAGTGTCAACACTCATTCAGTATCTCCAGTATTCCAAACCTCCTATGGCATTAACATCAGCACAGAAACTCAATGGGAAAGATAGGACAGAAAACACCTGAAATAAAAGACCAAGAGGTGTTGCCAAATTGTACAAAAACATGCAATAGTCCAATTACATAACTATTCACAGTATTATCTTATCTGCATTATTTACAGATGATCCATATTTCATTAATTAGAATATCATAGTTATGGTCAATACACTGTTGACTCTCAGTGTACTGTAGAAAACAACCATTAGTTTTGTCAGTTTGTTCATTCACCTACAATCATACCGAGTGAGAACTCAACATAAGAAATTGTTTCTTTGTTGCAAAAGATCTGAATTCAGTGATGCATTAATTTTCCGTTACAAACACTACAAAGAGGCATTGAAACTGAATATCACTCCAGACCTCTTGTTTTGTCAGAGTTGGATGCAAAAATTATAACCAGATCAATAGAGTCTGCTTTTCACAAGCAAACCTGACATGTGAAGAAGCAAACACATTTCATTGCTTTTTGTGCATCTCTGCTTTTCTTCCAGGACCTACAGACAGAGCCACACAGTGTGGTACAATGTGCCAAATGGGTGGCCTGGGGCAAGGAACACCAAGAAACCATCAAGTTTGGTGGTTTGAGCGCGAGCAGGGGGAGCGATTGGTTTGGTTTACATTGAAATTAAGGCAGAGAAATGAGAAACTGCTGTTTACATTTTAGGTGGACTGTTCTCTGTATTTCCATCCACACCCAGGGAAAACCTAAGACAAGGAGTTATGAAAAATGCATCTTGTAATTGAACGAGTGAAATGTGAAACAGAGGTTCACCTTTCTTTAGTTTACAATTGAAAATCCAGGCATTATAAATTTCCTCTGGGTTATTATGCCAGTCAGTCATCAGCTCAGAAAACCTTCAGAAATCTCTAAAAGAGTTTCTCCAATGTATCATACCATGCAGCATAACACACAGACACAGACTTCACATATGACCACACGAAGATGGCTGAACAGACCTTAACTATGTTATATGGACCTTTATAATATTTTAAGAATAATACTTTTGATTTTGAGTAGTTTGTTCTTTTTCTTTTTTCAGTCTAGAAGTGATAAAAACAAGGCATTGACACTTCTGCAAATCTACAGAGTCCATGTTTTTATGGACAAAATTATTGTTGCTATTGTTATCTCTTTACATGCTGTTGTTTTAAATAATAACTGCAGCTTAAAGTATGAAACAAAGCTTCTCCTGTGGACAACATATGTTTATTTGACCAAAAGCACTTTATAGCACTGTGATTATACAGCACAAGCAAATTTCAAGAGTTTGACACACGCTTTCCAATATGCATGAGGCACAGATTAAAAATGTCATTAATGACACCAGCAGCCATTGAGTGACTTGCAGTCTGCATACTTTTGATTGCGTTTGTGCGTAACACATTCCATGTGGGTGTTAACATTTTCAAGTGACGAAACATGCATATAAGGAAGATCTGTATTTGCCCATCTGCCTACATTCCTGGATGTTTGCTAGTTTATTCTTTAGGTCACTTTCGCTTTCTCACACTGTCAGGCTCAATTCTGTCATCATCACTCTCCAGCTAGCCTCTATTCCATCCATCCATCCATCTTCTCCCGCTTATCTGGGGCCGGGTCGCGGGGGCAGCAGCCTAAGCAGAGAAGCCCAGACCTCCCTCTCCCCAGCCACCTCCTCCAGCTTATCTGGGGGAACACCGAGGCGTTCCCAGGCCAGCCAAGAGATATAATCTCTCCAGCGTGTCCTGGGTCTGCCCCGGGGCCTCCTCCCGGTGGGACATGCCCGGAACACCTCACCCAGGAGGCGATCCTGGTCAGATGCCCGAACCACCTCAACTGGCTCCTTTCGATGTAGAGGAGCAGCGGCTCTACTCTGAGCCCCTCCTTGATGGCTGAACTTCTCACCCTATCTCTAAGGGAGACGCCAGCCACCCTTCGGAGGAAGCCCATTTCTGCCGCTTGTATCTGCGATCTCGTTCTTTCGGTCACTACCCACAGCTCGTGACCATAGGTGAGGGTGGGGACGTAGATCGACTGGTAA
Source organism: Tylochromis polylepis (assembly GCA_015107715.1). Classification (NCBI taxonomy): domain Eukaryota; kingdom Metazoa; phylum Chordata; class Actinopteri; order Cichliformes; family Cichlidae; genus Tylochromis; species Tylochromis polylepis. The sequence continues at coordinate 37 of VVHJ01061825.1, read as the reverse complement.
ATCGAGAGCTTCGCTTTTACACTCAGCTGTTAGGTTT
>VVHJ01061823.1:0-21166 GCA_015107715.1 Tylochromis polylepis | reverse complement strand
TAGCAGGCAGGGCATACATGGAACGCCATAACCAAGTGGCTGGCGTAGTATACAGAAACATCTGTGCCGAATATGGCCTGGAAGCTTGAGGTCAAAATGGGAGACGCCCCCTAGGGTGGTGGAGAATGACCGGGCTAAGATCCTGTGGGACTTCCAGATACAGACGGACAAAATGGTGATGGCTAACCAACCGGATATAGTGATGGTGGACAAGCAGAAGAAGACAGCCGTAGTGATAGACGTAGTGATACCGAATGACAGCAACACCAGGAAGAAGGAACACGAGAAGCTGGAGAAGTACCAAGGGCTCAGAGAAGAGCTCGAGAAGATGTGGAGGGTGAAGGTAACAGTGGTCCCAGTGGTAATCGGAGCACTAGGCGCAGTGACTCCCAAGCTAGGCGAGTGGAGAGGACCCGAGCTTGAGGGGGCAAGAGGGGAATAATAATTTTATATATATATACATATGTATATATATAGTGCAGATCTCCAATCTGCACAGTCTGGTTTGGTTCAGGAAGAATTATCATTTAAGAGAAAAATAGTGGCTCCACAGTATACTGGTTTACACATTCACCTTAAAAGTGAAAGATCCCTGGTTTGATCCCAAGAGGCGATACAAACCCTTGGCATCCAGTGTAAAAATCTGCAAACTCAAAGATGTGGAGCTACCTGCTGTGGTAACCCCTTGTGTATAAGGGAACAGCTGAAAGTAGCACATTGTTTAAGTTAAGACAAAGTTAACGATGACTAAGTCTGACAGAAAGACTGCTAAGACTTTAAATCTGACTACAGACTGTAGATGGGATTTAAGAATTGTTCCATTAGCATTCCAGATAGAGAAATAGTTTTCCAATAGTTTACCGAGTAGTCGGCATCATGATACTGACTTGCTGACAGAGATTTGGGCAACAATGGCTTAATGTGCAAAGTAATCAATTCTACCGCCGTGAGGCTGCAATCTTTGTTCACTCTTTGCCCACCACATTGCTTCTTACAACACCTGGAACATTGCAGAGGAAGGGTGTTTGGCCTGCATAGTGTTTTTATGTTGAAAATCATCTAGAAGCCGCTCCTTTGTCTGACTTCCTGCCCTGCTCATCTGTTCTGTGCAGCATGACACGGCTTCTGTCACAAGTAGGTGTGAAGTGAACAGAGAGCCATTTCTGAGACGCCTCTCTGGCAGAGTCACAAGCACCATCAAGTAAAGCTGCACTCAACTCTGGTGGCCGTGTCATTGCCAGAAAATGATGCATCCAGCCATCCGCTGTGTTTCTCAGAAGTAAAATCCAGTGTAAGGGATTAAGTACCACAAAGGTGTTTTCAAACCATGGTACAGCATTGTGCAGTGTGTATAAAAGCCATCTTTATAAGTCTGTATTGTTAGGGGCATGGAGGATAAAGACTCTAGATGGCAGTTACATATGTCATAAATACAGTAAAGGTGTGATCAGGATGCTGAGATGAGTACACAAAGTAAAAGGCACATATTTCCACCAATAGTTCCTTCATTGTTATTGAATTACTCGAAAAGGACAGGTCGCCAGCCTGTCACAGGGCTAACACATAGACAGGCAACCATTCGCACTCACATGGGAAATTTAGAGTTTCCAATTAACCTACTGTGGGAGGAAGCCGGCGTACCCGGAGAGGACCCACGCAGACACGAGGAGAACATGCAGACTCCACACAGAAAGACCCCGGCCTGATGGGGGAATTGAACTCGGGACCTTCTTGCTGTGAGGCAACAGTGCTAACCACCGTGAAAAAAGATAATGGTGTATACATTTTCATGGGTTTAAGCTGAGACAAATTTAAGAATTTACCTACATGTAGCATATTTTATGTAGTGTTTCTGATTCTGTAGTGAACTGTAGTTTTTTTGTTTGTGTTTGTTTTGTTGAGGCTCATATTTTACTAGTTTATGACTGATTAAACCTTTGCTCAGGCTAAATTCATGTTGATCTCTACTAAAACTTTGACTTGTGAGAAAAAGCTTGTGAAGGTTTTCTGATTTTTGTCATGTCTGCATTAATGTGACCTATAAGATCATTAGTTTCATACAGGCCCTCCTATCCATCCATCCATCCACTGCCACTTATCTGAGTCCAGCACTGTGGCCAGCAGTCTAAGTAGAGCTATTCACAACCAAATGAAACATCTGAAATGAGAAAAAAATGTTCTTCATAGTTTATTACAGAATCAGGTAAGAGTCAGGTATGAATAAAATCAGGGTTGTTAATAATGATGATGTTAAAATAGCCAACAAAGAGCAAACTCTAAAAAGTGCAGACGCCACAGATCCAGTGTTAGACTGAGTGTGCACAAAGGAAGGCACTTCAACAGCATCATATCTTCCCTACAAGTGATCAGCCAATAAAGATTGCAAAGCAGAAGCCATGGGAGGTTGTAAAAGGTCGTGTTTAGGCTGCTAAAGTCTTTCCCATTGGCCAGTGTTCATGAAGCCACCGTCAGGCGAACACTGAACAACAAAGTTCTGTTCATTTGTACCTAGTGAAGAGTCGTGAGGAGAAGCCAAAGCCTGTTGGCTGACCACCAAATACTTATGCAAATGCACCACCATGACTCCAGCTTAAGTTTCACAGAGCGAAGGATTCTAGCTATGCAACCAGATTTACTTGTACGCAGTCCTCCAAAAAACCAACAGCAGTGATGACAATGCATAAATCAAATGCCGACTGGTTGAAAAATGGGCTGGAATTGAACGTTAAGACACAGTGGAGTTCATGACAAAGGGAGAAGCAAGAGAATATATAAAAGGTCCAAAACACAACCTGAGAAACACAGACAGTGGCTGCAGTGGGCAGTTTTCATTGCTATTGTCACTCAGTCTCATTTCATTGCAAAGAAACTCTTCTGTCTGAAAGACCGACAGTAGCACAGACACGTATTTTTTGCTCTGCCCCCTGGTGACAGTACACGGCTATAACTAGTAGACAACAGTCTACAAAGCTGTGCACAGGCTCTGTGTAGGACCGGTCCACAAACATGTTGGTCCTTTTAAACTCAGTAAACAAAGTTTTCCAAGAAGGGGAAGGCTCTTAGAACATAAGTGACCAGTACCAGATCTGGTAGGCTAAAGGTTCCCCACCACAGTGTACAGGATGACTAACAAGTTACCATAAATGTTCAGTTGCAGTTATTTCTAAACATGGATCACAGCAGATACTGAATGCAAAGGTTCTCATTCTCACAGATGGGGAATGTGTCGTTTTAGGGCATAGTGATACAGAATCATTAAGAAAATTCTAAAGCAGTCACATGAATGGGTGTAAATAGATGAATGAGGCACGTTGTATAAAGCGCTCTGAGTGCTGAGGTAGAGGAGAAAGGTGCGATATAAGAACCGGTCTACTTATCGTTACTTACTTTTCCCTGCAAATGTATTTCTCCGTTCTTGGGGGGCGGGGGCACACGCGTTTTAATTAAGAGCACATAAACTGTGAGTTACCCGTGCTACGATAAGATGGTTGAGGTAGCAGTCATGTGTTGGTGCTGACAAGTGTTAATGCCAAGAATTATGTAGAGCAAATGATCCACCAGGGACACGTAGAGGACTTTTGCTGTGTGTGTTCTCATCACTTCAAATCTGGGACAGTCTCCTAAAAACCTGCCACATTCTTCACTTCCTTTTGCAACGCACACTTCAATTGACTCTGCACAGCTCTTTGAGTTAGCAGGAGCACCATATGTTTTCTGAGAGCACAAAGAGCATTTGATTCTTTTAATGGCACTCCCATCTACTCTCTTCTTTTTCTGATGTTTTACTTCTCTGTTCCTTTCCCTTTTCCTCCAGCTCTTTTTTCCTCACATCTTCACATAACCTCATCATTCTTTCCCCACTGCATGATCTATCCACCCTTCGTTCTACTTGTATCATTTCTGTTTCCGTCATCAGTTCCTGCCCTGTCCTTCTAAACTCTGTTTCTCACGATTTCTGACTCGATTACAGGAAGTCTCCTACCACTGTAGCAGCAGGTGATACAGTATATAGGACACTGAATTATTCTGAGGTCTATGGATTTTATATTCTATAGATTTTCCGGGTATTAGCATACCTTTCATCTGATCCTGTCAGCTCGTGTGATGGCTGCGTGGACAACAGATGCACTTGTCTGAACGGTATAACACGAGGACGTGTAAGGATTCTACATAGGCTGATGTATCCTGAAAGACCTGCTATTGTTTTGCTGACACACACGTCAAAACCCCGCTGAGACAAGCTTTTATACAAGCACAGCAATATGGAACCACTTGGCCTTGAAGCTGTGCAGTGAGCATCAAGGTTGAGGAACTTACTCAAGGGCACTACGATCAGCCGCTTTCAGCATGTACCCACAAAAACGCCGTGTAATATAATTTGCACATTGCAAATGTCAACCTCTGAACCTCTGTATGTGTGTAACTGTTTGCACATTCTTGTGCAGACAACACATGTGGGGGGGCTCAAGGTTTTTAATTATTCTGATGTTGCTTTATTAAGTTGTGATATTTACATCACTATTTGGTGTTTGGTGCTGGTGTATATAAAAACACGTAACCATAGCAACTGTTTTTTGCCTGGTTCTTGCTAGTCATCTCATCAGCTACCATCCTGGTATCTGAGGTGACCAGCCAGTCAATGCCCATGCCTCCAGGAGAGAACAGTCCGAGCTTTACTTCTTGCTCAGTGTCTGTAAAAATCAGAACAAACCTAAAAAGAATTCAGTCTAAGAAAACCCAACAAACTGCAATCGATAAACAGGTCTTTGTTATGCCTTACGCTAAAGCATCTACTAGATCTGGTGGTGCTGACAGGTAAATACACATAAGAGTCCCGAATTTCCTAGTATTTCCTGGTACTTTACAGCGGCACTAGTCATGCACGAAGAATGCACTGATATTGTACAAAGCTGAGGTAAAATCGTGCTGAAACACTTGAGATGAACAAATGCACTTGCTACTGAGCCTGAGCCCGAGTCAGTTGCACCTGACCTGCAGAAACTATGACAGATGAGGGTGATCCAGGAATTATCTGCCGCAGTTGTTCTCGCCGCTGATGAATGAGCCTCCGGGGCTACAGAGACAGGACAGGAGCTAATTATCCAATCACTAATGAAATTACTATAAAACATTTAACACCAGCACTTTAAATATGTGAATATGTAAACTGCTCAAATTACAAAATGAATGCAGCTCGAAAACAAAAACAGGTCTTTATTGGCATGTACATTGTTTTTTACAATAAATGGTTTAATATACAGTACTGTGCAAAAGTCTTGAGTCACCCCTCTTTTCTTTATATTTTGCTTCCAAGGAGTCGGATGGTTTTTGTTATTTTTGAAAGTGGTCTTGAACAATTGTTCTCTAGTCTTTGAGGAGGTTTTTCTTTTGACCATGTCTGCTTTTTCACTCGTTTTTAGTCCACTCCTTGTGCCTGAGCATTTTCAGAGGAGTGGCTTGAGTCTTTCTTTTTTTCTTTCTGTCTTGTTGAACCACTCTTGTTGTATCACTACCGCCTGTGAGTCATTCAAGCATAACAAATGTAGACCTGGTCTACTGCTTACTGAAGCCTCATGAGAAATGGTCTCAGAGGAAAGGTTAGTTTCAGGAAGCCATTTTCCTACAAAGGAAACAGAAAGAAAAGACCAATGTATCCCACATAATACCTGGACTGTGGTACGAGGTCTTACGGAGCGACAAATCCAAAAAATGTTTGGTTCAAATTATCGTCAGTGTATACGGAGGTTGTCGGGACCAAGTTATGACAGTGAGTGTCTACAGCCATCTATAAAACACGGTGGAGCATCACTGCCATTGTACAAGCAAAAACAGTGGAATACTATTTGTATGGACTGATCTCCCACAGCCTGGACATCAACATTATTAAGGTCGTGTGTGACCATCTCGACAGAGAACGTAACCAGAATCCAAAGAAGAGCTCTGAATGTCCTGAAGACTCCTTAAAGAAACGATGCGAAAGCTTGCCTAAGAGAGTTCAGACTTAGTTGAAGAATAAAGGTGGTCATACTAAATATTGACTGTCGAGCTTGATGACATTGTACAAATTCTGTTTTTACCTTATGTATTTTAATGTATGTCTGCACTTTTCAATAAATTGCTTGACTTACAAAAATATAAAGACATGAGGGTGACTTGAGGCTTTTGCACAGTACTGCAGGTTAGTTGGCTATTGCCAGTGTCACAGGGCTTACCCCATTTGACAGTCACAGAACCTCTTGCTCTGTCCATGCTAACAGCATAGTTACTCATGGGTCTGAGGCGTTGTTGCAGTGGTTATCGCTTTCAGCACAGACCCTAGATTTCCTGTGTGAGGTGTCCCATTTTCAGCAAAAGCAGACGGTGAAAAGATCTTTTGATATTTGCGCTGACATTAACACAGCGAGATTACACGCGTTCGCTGAGGTAGCGTTGTGGCGCAATTTTCATGTCTATGAATGAGACACGGACATGAAAATTGCACACGCTTCTTTTCCTTATTCTGTCTACAATGAATTTATAATGAATTTAAATCAAACATTCACGTACTGAAGTCTGTTATCAGACAGAGCTGGCAGATGCAGTCTCGCCCCAAAAACGCTATCTTTAACACACGCACCATATTTGTCGAATGGCAAGGCGTTTCAATGCAGAATGACCCTTGTAAAGCGCTCGGTGCTTTGTCAGTCACACTTATGTAGCTTGCTCTGATGTTTCCATGATTCCCCTTTAAATCCATATCAACAAACTAGTGAGATGCAGTTCACTGCTTGCAGATGAAGTGCTCTTTAGAAAACTGCAGTTTCTGCTTGTTTGATCAATAACACAAATGTAAACCGTAAATCTTGCCCTCAGAAAAAAGCTGTCACTAAGTGCAGGAACACACCTACTCACAGTGCATGCTCCTGCGCTCTGTAATAAGCACATGCTACATGGCGATCTGTCAGTCTCTGCCTGTCTACATTCGCCTGTGCTGGGTTTTGACCTCTCGTGAAGCACAAACACACACACACACACACCTACACGAGCAAACACAGACACACACACACAGATACAGCCATCTGCTTCTGTAATGAGCATGGCTGAATGCCGTCATTTGCAGTATCAATCTTCCAGGCTACATATGTCATGCAATGCCATACAGAGACAGGAGGCATGGGGGCGAGCCTTTATGATCGCCAAAGTGTGAATTAATTAGCACTATGTCTGGGGTTCTTATTCACTTCTCCCCAATATGTCACGCTCTATGATCTAACAAGGCCTCGAGCAGATAAAAAGCACAAGCTGGAGCAAAGTCACTCTCTGGCACATCCTTAAATTGTCCTCCAGTACATGAGCGCAGCCTGAAAAGGAGGCGCTGTGGAGGAAATGAGTTTCTTCTCTGACTTTTTTCTTTTTTTTTGTTCTCCATTCAGTGACATGGAGATAAAAGCAAACACAGCCCCACATCTTTTGTAGGTTCTTGCACTAACAGCTTTTTGTTTGTTTTCTTTTACCATTATCTAAAGGTGACGATGATTATCACATCTAATAGCTCTGACAGGTTAAATGCTTTCAGATCCATCTGTATTTCACCTTCACTGATGTCGCAGTCACTTGTGAGTAATGGGGATTTAACTCTGTGTTTATCCAATAAAGCTTTGCCAATTATGTATGCTCATAATTGCTTGTCTTTGGGAGAAAGATTTTTTTCTTTCATTTTGTGTGGTGTCAGTGATATGGGCATGCACACACACACACGCACACACACAATGTGTGCAGAGAGAAATACTGCCGATGGGATCATCTGTTATTAAAGCTCAGACTCGTTGAAGCAGGGAAAAGATGTCTTCCAGAAACCAGCTCACTGCATGTTACGTGTCTGTAAATATTAGTCCTGGCACCGGCTATGGGTGCTCACGGAGTTCTTGCATGAAGAGCACTGTGTGTGACTTTTTTGTATTAATGAGTGTGGAGGCTGAGCAGTCATGTCAGAAATCACCTGGCAACTGTGCCTGGGAACACCATAAATTGCAGTGAAGAATTTTTGGGTGTACAAAAAATATTCCAAATGTGCTAAAGGCAAGAATTACCTGCGTGTTTGGTCTCATTGAGATAATTAGGAAGTCGAGGAAGTGAAGGCAACTCACAGCTTGACCCAGATCTATTATTTATATAGTTAAAACATTTATTTTCCTTAACTGAACAAATCCTAACACTCTGCACATCATCATCATCATCATCATCATCAGAACACTGGGGTAGGATTCACACATCACAGCTTTAAAGGAGAAATAATACGGGCCATTACATTTCTTACAAAGAAGGAGCAGGAATAATTCAAAAACATATCACGTTACAAAAGCACCACCACTGAGAAGGTTTTGGAGTGCAGACAGAAAAAATGAATGTTTAGCTTTAGATCTAAATACTGCTGAGACGACTAACATCTATACATTCAGTCTTACCTAACGACAGGCATGGAATGGAAACGGTTCATGGACACTCAGGTTCTAAGAAGACGAGGACATGACGCCTGAATGAGGCTCCGGTTCATATTTCTGTTGGTCAGTGTGTACCACATTATGGCGATAACACTTATAAATTGTGTCTTTTTGTTGTGAAATAGAAAGTACAGGGTGGGCACTTTCGAGCTTGGGTTGGACTTCTTCTTGGATTTCTTACTTTCTATGTCTAAACTTCATCTTTTCACAACCACATCTCCCCCGAACATAAACCTGAATATCTGTGTTAAGCCATTTTACTGACAGGTCACGATTTTCACTCTTTTCTGACGCCATGGTGTCGTCTATGTGCTTCTCAGCCCACCCATTCCTTCACTTACCCACAATCAGATCTGTTGTGTGTGGCGTGCTTTGGACTAGGACTACAGATGCTTGCGTGTGGGCGCGGACTTTGACAGCTGCAGACACCACACACACACCAGTGGAATCTGACTTACTATTTCCCAGTCTGCTCGAAGGACGCGTGAGTAGCTGATTACTACATTTGAATCAGTAGATGCACCAAATTAGGGTCTTTTTGCAGTTGAAATTATAATCAAAGTAATGTACAATGGAGCTCCCTCACAGTGATAGTTTAAAGAAACACGTTATTGTAGCTATCGTTAACACACCAAAGAGCAACAGAAGGTACGGTTAGTTCATTGATTCTGGTGTCTATAAGGACCAAAAGTTTCTCCTTCAGGCTTGTTCTTTTGAAAGTCATCGTAATTCAAGATGAGGGCTTCTACTAGAATTATTTCTTTCCTTGTTACAGGAGTTTTTGTACCCTGCCTACCCTTCTCTGGCAAGTCTAATTACTCATTTTGTTCTTTTTCTACAAACACACTTGAACCTTGAACACTGAGCGTTGATGAAAGCTCTCCTCTGGCACATAAGTGCGATTTCCTCTCGGCCTGGAGGCAGCAGACGGCTCATTGTCACAAGAGCAGCATAGCTGCCAGCTGAACCCCGGTTCAGCTCGAGTCCACAGCTTGTTTGTTTTTTAATCCCTATGCTGTATTGCCCTGAGTTGACTTCGCCCCGGCTGTGATCACTATCTTACAAATTTCTTGTTTTCTGAGTGGGAGAAAAAGCAGAGATATCATTGCTGACAGAGGATGGAAGGAGGCTGTCTGGAAGTACAATATCAGCTAACCATGAGGTTACATACTACACGAGAACACTTTGAAAAAGATTGATTTAAAAAAAAATCTCAAAGTTAGCTTTGCTCTTTTCCAATGAAGTGACAGGTAATGTTTGTTTTTAAATCGTGTGTCCCATCTCAGTCCTGCTTCCGTCAGAAATTATGAGGAAAATTCCTGCAGAATGACAACTGAACGGATTCAGCGCTATAATTACACTGAGTACTCATTTCTCCCTCTGTGTCATCTTTGTGAAAGCTTGACATATGCCACTTCATCAGATGTACGGCATGCTGGCAAAACAGCGTGAATATGCTGATGAAGCAAAGCTCTTCTGTCCATCAGTTTGGTTCAGACTGAAATATCTAGTGAATGATTGCCTTCATAGTTTTTGGTAACTAATCAAGGACTTCACCACAGTTTTATTCATTTATTTAAGGAGCTTGGAAAGAAAGAGACTGGACTTCTTTAAGTTCTGCGAAAACCCATTAAGTTTTCTTTCCAAGCTCTTTAGACTACTGCGACCTGGATGACCGAGAACATACACAGACATATTCATGAAGCTCGAAGCCTTGACCATGAGAGGCTTGTCATCATCACTGTACATGCTCCGCTCCACCTATACCATAGGAAAAGCTGAAATCACCTCAGTGTACAAAAGGCTGTATCTTACCTGGCCTGCTTTTGCTGTTCTGATTCTTTTCTTTACTGCAGTATTTTAACTTTTACTGTCAAACACAACGTAATGTTTGAATTACACAGGTCTGCAAAAAGCATGTTTGTTTCAGCTGCATGGGATATTTTTGGTAAATGTGATGTTTTTTAGGGTGCTGAATCCAAACATGATCTCCATTTCCCTCCATCACGTGCAGTTTGTTTGCAAAACATGAGGAGTTTACATTAAAAATCAATATTTTATTACATTAACTAACTAACTATGCAGCTCCTTTTAAAAATATTTTTCCCAGTTTCAGTAAAAATCTATGAGAAACATTCAGAAAGTCCTGTGCAGTGTTTTGGTTGCACATCATGAAGGATGAAGCCCCACGGCACACTGGTAACTGAGGGTTGGTCGCTAGTGGCCAGTTGAGGATCTGTTGGCGTTGCGATCCCTCTGAATGGACGTTTTTACCACCTCAGTACATTTCTTTCACACTTTCTCTCATCTTTATCAGCTTTAAAGGCTTGACTCGGGCTGCCTCACCACACGTCTGTGGTTGAATTTCATCGTCTTTCCATCTTCTCCAGATACCGCACTGCTAGTCACTTCCTGTTTGGACGCCCTTTAAGTCCATCCTAACTGAGCTTGTTAAACTTTGTGTCCAACCTTGTTCCTGAGAACATGCTGACACAATGATTTTTCAGTTTCGACTTCACCTAAGTTCTGCTGTGGCGGTTACATGTGCCGAACACATTCTGCCAACCTGGATGATTTTTTCTTTGTGGCAGAGAAACGAATATTACGTGTCCTCAGGCGAGCTCGGTGAGCACCAGCAGGAGAGGAGACATTTACCTATGTGGAATTATTTTAGAGTGCCACTTTATCACTTTGGAAGCTACGCATGTGTACAATAATGTTTGTTTATCCACTTGAGCACAGTTTGAATAGAGAAACTGAGCATCACTCCTTCTACTGTACTTTAACATGCTGCATCTATTCATGTGCTGCTGTTACATAACTTAACTACATAGTTTATGGTTTATTCATGAGGCCTATTTTAGCCCAGAGAACTGGGCGTCCTGAATCAGAGGAGAATCTCTCCATCTCTCCACATGCCCTGGGGGGAAAACAGGCAGGCAGGCCAGTAAGATTGTAGACTTGGGCAGAATTACCACTTCACTGAATGAGAAAGAGAAAATGATATTCGTCACCTGCTCTGCCTCTTCCCTCCGCCCGTCTGACCATCATCATTTCATTTTCCCACCAGCCTCGCGTGCGCCTGTGGGGACGTGTGCGTGTGTAACCGCGTCAAAGGCAACGCTGCAACTCTGGACGTCTACACGCATGTATTTATGTAGCCCGGCATTGCAAATGACGCCACCAATCTGGACAGGACAGGAGTCAGCTGAGAGGATGTGTCGGCTGTGCATCACTGAGGATTCACCAGCTTCTCCTGTGTATATGTAGCATGTCACAGCAGAGCCCTCTGCTGTTTAAGCATCAGTCTCAACTCATCATGTCCTCTATTCAAATGTTAGCTGTACAACAATCTGCATGTGAAAGTCTCTTTCACTGATCTGTGTCATGATTTTCAAAAACCTGTGTTACCTGGATATTTCTGAGGGTTACATTTGTAAATATAATCATAATTATAGATAATGAAATGCTCTAATGGCATTAATTATGCTTTTCAGTGTAGCCTCACAACAAGAAGGTCGCTGGCTTTGACTCTGCCGGCCAGCTGGTGGCCTTCAGTGTGGAGTTTGCATGTTCTTCCCATGCTCGTGTGGGTTCTTCAGCTTTGAATCATTCATGGGTTGTGTCTAGTTTAGAACTGGTTATTCTAAATTGGCCGTAGGTGTGAACGTGAGCTTGGGTGATTGTCTGTCTCCCTGTGTTGTAGACTTGTGACCTGTACGTGCCAAATCATAAATGTGGATCCAGCCGCTGTGGCGACCCCGTGAGAATAAGGGGGCGGCTGAAAGATGCTTGGCTGTAGGCATGAATGTGGGCAAACAGCTTGTTCGCTGGCTCAAATACCCACTCCTCTCTGCTACTGAATAAAGTAGTATAGACACAGAGAGAGGCTGACCTGGTGCTCATCGGGCTGCACTAGTGTCAGTCCAAAACAGGAAACAAAATCACCAAAAAACCACCAGTCTGGCAAAAAAAAAAAGCAACGATCATACCTGTGACTGAAGGGAGTGCCAGGCAGCATACATGAAAAAAATATTAAAGAATAATATCCAAATCCTAAAACGGAAAAATCAATTAACCAAAAAACATGAACATACAAATATTTAAAAATGTGGGATTTGGGTGCATCAGTACACAGCTTATGGATTATTCGTTATTTTGTTGTGTCACATAAGAATGAGCGAGCATCTCCATGGTCATCCCTTATGTTGACTACACACAGTGTGTTGTGTGACATCACAACAGAAAAGACAAATGTCCTTATTCAACAAAGAGATCGTGCAGAATCGAGAAAGAAGAGAAAAATAAAAACACAGTAAATGTGAGTTTATCTAAAAAGGACAGGAAGTTGCACCTGCGGCATGTAGTATATTTATACGCAAAGGTCGACTGAGCGGCTGATATTTTTCATAATGTCAGCGTATTAAAAATGTATGTAACAACATGTTCCAGCCAAACAAATGTTGAAGTGACATTTCACAGAGGTTTATCTGTTTGTCTGTGTAGTATAGCTCATACTGACTCACATCAGGATCAGGATTTCAGATTTACGTCTGCTATTTTATGGATGTGTGTTTTATTGCTACTTTCTCCAAGAAAGCAAAGCTAATATGGTGAAACAAGTGGATGGCTGTTCCTTGGAATCAAACCCAAGATGCAGGAAGTGTGTTTCAAATGTTTTCTTTTTTCCCGCTTTCCACCAGACCCTACTGTTAACGAATCTTTCCAAGTTTGCGCATCCATCTTCGCGAATAACCAGACACACGTGTGTACCCCATTAGTGACTCGGCTAGTCATTCTGTAGTGAATAAAATGATGTGAAATCTGAATCATCTGGTGGGACTTAAGTGCCCCACTGAGCTAATAAAGGCCCCAGTTTTTTGCTTTTTTACGTTTAACTAAAAAAAATTCCATTTTTATAATATCCAAATATATTGTGAACATTTATGTCATTCCAGAGAATTCTTAGTCGTCTAACAAATAGCTTGTTCTCATCTCAGGATATCAAACATAGCTGCAGGCGCCACTGAGAGAGACACTGTGCTTTGGTGTGGTTGCTTTTTTGTTCATGAGACGAGCTGATTTTAGGCTTTCAAAATGACTTTATGAAAGCGCTGTGGTTAAAGTTTATCTCATGCCACGACCACGCGTTATTCAATAAATGGTTAATAATATAAAGCACTCTAAATTCAATAATCACATAAAGTTACTAATCAAACAGCTGTGTTGTTACTGGTGCTACATGAGTTGGAGTGGGGGGGGAAATGACCACACCTCCTTTTCCTGCACACTTGCACTTCCAGTACCTGACTTAGGTTTATGTGGCTCAAGGTAAAAAATAGTGCAGTCCAAAACCTTTTGAGGACTGGATATATGAACATTCAATGCAAAAATGAAAAGGCTAACTGTACCCATGAGAGAAACAACTATTCTCTTGCTACTAACATTACATTTTACGTTTTCCCAAGTGTCTGCAAAGACCACATTCAAACCCACAGTTAATTTGTTAGCGATTAGTCCTGGACCTACAGCAGAATAATGCTTGACCTGAGTGTTTGCTAAACCCAGCACAGCAGCCCTAGCTTGATTTTCAACAGAAAACAACAGCAGTGATCAGCAGTCAAGCTTGTAGCACGGTAACCTCCAAACCTAGCTTTCTCCAGTCGAATTCTTCACATCTACTGCATTTTTCTAATGAAGAGCCCGTTTCTAAACGTTGCTGTTAGTTTTGTACTAAATCCCAAAAGAAAAATGTTGAGGGATTTGTGCCAGCGTGTGACACCGTACGCTAACCACGTGACAACGCCACGTGGCAGAGTAATGCCAAAGTTATGTAATGAGTGGCACAGCGAGTCGCTTTATTTCCACAAAAATAAGTAACGTGATGTTTTCCTTTTAAAGAAAACATAATTAATGGTGTTAAGAATGAACCTTCATGCTATGACGGCATCATGTTCAGTAACACATTCCCCTGACAGTTCTGAGTACGCTCTTACTATTTTAGAACTTGGACACTGTAATGTGGTTCATGAACACCAGTTATAGCCCAGAAACATAACCATGTACATGTTTACATGGCGTTCAGCTTGCCTGCTGAGTGGATGTGATTACCCGAGGTGCTCTACCCACTGAATTCATTCGATAATTACTGAGAGGTCAATACCTGCCTACGCCTGCTTAGAAAACATGCTGTGTCTTGTACATATACCACTAATGCTAGTTTTTGGTGCTGTTGTACTTTGGTTTAGTCGAGGGCTCCCTCAGATCTTGAAGGTCACTTTGGGTCATGTGTCCAGTTAACTGCCAATAAGAACTGGCTTTAGTCAGTTCAAAAGCTTTTCGCCTTTCTTTCTTCTTTCTCGGGTAAATAGAGATCGTGACGCCAATCGAGGCGTGGCGGTTGATTTCATTAAGATCTCAAAGGTCAGGAGAGGAAATGAGGGGAAGATGACAGAAGAAGAGGTGAAAAAAGGGAACGTGAGAAGAGACGCTCAGACTAGTTTGTTCAATCTTCCACTCCAGTCGAGCTGTCAGCTTTCTTTAGCTTGTCTTTTGCTTTCTGTTATGTTACAGCCTCTTTTCTGCCTTTCTTCCTCCATCATTATCTCTTGCCATCTCTCTCTCTCTCCCCTCTCCCTTCTTCTCTCTCGCCTCAGCCTTAGAAAGAGACCATCCAGAAATAAGGCCATAAATAAGAAATCAACGGCCTTTTCTGTCCCACCACATTACAGGCTTTTGATGTATGCTTTCTGCAGTAGTATTACTCACCAGCTTCAAATCAATGCTCTAATCTTTCCCTCTGCCAGATTGATTTCAGTGGCAGTGACAACAGTGCAGAGAGGTGCAGTAC
This sequence comes from Tylochromis polylepis, assembly GCA_015107715.1. Taxonomy (NCBI): domain Eukaryota; kingdom Metazoa; phylum Chordata; class Actinopteri; order Cichliformes; family Cichlidae; genus Tylochromis; species Tylochromis polylepis. The sequence goes on along the minus strand of VVHJ01061823.1, from coordinate 5,836 downwards.
ACTGTAAGCCATTTTCAAAATACTAGCAAATGACTTAGATGCCAGAGATCACATATGCAGAAACGCATTATGTAGAGAAGGGGGACAAATAAATGGAAAAGCCCTTAACCACTACACTGAGAATGCCTCTGTTACTGTTGCAGGCATGCTCTGGGCCCACTTGTCTTTTCAGAGGGAGGGATCACTATAAAGCCATTTAAATTCATTGTGAGTGACCACCTTCTCCGGAGATGAAACATTTTTATCCTTATGGTAGCGATCACTTCCAGGATGACACTGCCCCCATCCACAAGGCAGCGAGGGCTCGTTACTTGTTTTGATCATTATGAAGACGATGTAAATCAAATGCAATGACTTCTAAATGTCAACTGGTTTAAACATGTGTGGAAGATTGTGGAGCAGCGTTTTAGACGGTGCTCTCCACCTTCACTGTTGCGATGGCAACAGCGTAATCACTGTTTGTCAATGTGTGGATAATAAATCCATGTCCTTGAAGCTACTGGGGAAAATCAGCTGACCAGTTGACTTCAAAAGACCAAAAGAGGACGCACCATTAAGAAGAGTTGTTCGATTCCTTCAGTGGAGAGCCAGAGACTTAGAGAGCCAACGTCCAACGTCGAATTAAGACACTTGGTGTTGTCGTTTTTATTTAATTTGTCATACTTCTGTGTAGTTTATCAAAACCACAGTTAAAAACTGTTCAAATCTGGCTTGTGTAAAAACAAATACACATCAAGGTTTTAAGATGTGCATTTTTTAGCTGCCAGCAGCATCAGCGGTGTTGAGGGTAGGACGCTTATTCTGGAAGCTTGTTTTAAAAGAAGTTCCATATATTACGTCAGCAGCGCGATAGCGAAACTAAGTAAGTGACAGTTAATGTGTATTTGTGTGACCTGAGACTGAGAATCGTGATATACTTTAGCAGTCAGTCAGACTCTCAACATTTATTTACTTATTTTAATACAATGGTCATGAGGAACCACACAGATAATTAAGTGTTTTTTTGTTTGTAAAAGAAAAACTTACCTCCACTATATAATCCTTTGTTTGTATTCAATTAAAAAATTTAAAGTTTTTATTTTTGCACGGCGATAGCTTTCAACCAAATGCCGTTCATTTTTACAGGAAGACTCAAAGCAGACTTGTCTGAAAAGTGGAACTCGTCAGTTTTAAATGAAGTGAGAAACACATTAGCTTACATTATAGGCATGTAGAGACATGTAAGCTTGTGGTACACTGCCATCTCTACATGATTTGGGTTTTTCCAATAATTCCATTAAGATGGCAGATGAAATGAAATACTGATGTTAACAAGTTACACAAGAGCCCGAGTGAGAGCTGTAGTTTCTGCCCTCCTTCTCAGTCCAGTCTTAGCCAAGCTGACCTCCAGCACATTCAACCTGTGAGGGCCCGGAGAGGGCGTGTTCACACTTGCATGAGTGATGTGTGCCTCTGAGCGGATGAACCTGGTGGTGAGGTTATCATCCAAGAGTCTGCTCAACTGGAGCCAGACTTGAGGCTCACTGGCCAGAAATGAAACAGGTCAACTGGAACACACAGAGAGAGAGAGAGAGATGTATAGCATACTGACCTTTACTTATCTAATCTTTTTCTACATTTTAGAAGAGGCAACTTGATCTTCAAAGCACATTTCAGACACTAAAATATACTATTTTAAAAATAAATGCATGTAAAAATGATATTAAAGATGTAAATTTAAGCCAAAATTGTCACAGTACTGGGTCTGTGACGCAGTGTTTTGTTCCTTGGTTATTTGTTATTCCTGGCTTTGGTTTTCTGTCCATATGATATTTGTAGTTCTAGCTCCTAGTTTCGGTCACTGTGTCTTCCTGAGTTCCATGCTGCATGTCCAGTCAGTCATGTCTCAGTGTCAAGTCCGTGTCTCTGAGTCTGCGTCTTTGCGAATGTCTCGTGCTTCCTGTTTTACTTTGATAGTCTTTGTCTTTTGTCAGTGTATTCTGCTTTGCTTCCTTTGTCTCATTATGTCTGATTAGTCCCAGCTGTGTTTCCCTCCTGTTTCTCACTCCCTCGTTACTGCCTGTGTATTTGAGCCCTGTTTGTTGTCGGTCCGTCTGTGTCTTCCCCCATGTTGCTGCTGCGTTTCCTCCATCAGCTTTCCTTGTGTTTCCTGGTTCTTTATCTCTTGCTTCTGATTTCTGTCCTCAGGTTATATGTTTATGCTTAGTTTTCCCCAGTTTAGGTTTTGGTTAGTTTTCTCTGTTCCGCCTGTTTGTAGTTTTTGTTCAGCCATCAAAAAAGGCTCGCTTTTTGTCACCATCCACCCTCGTCTCTGTTTGCCCGCACTTGGATCCTCTATCTCATTCCTTCCACACCGTCTGCCCCGCCAGACGTGACAGAAATTTCCACTCTCTTGATTTGTGAGAACTTATATCATGTTGATAAAACATCCAAATGCTGAGAAGCAGCAAGTTTACTCGGGAGCTACTGGAGTCTTTAGATGTTCTCTATGTCATATACAGTATAAACGCCACATCCGCGAGGATAAAGTGATTTCGCTTGGTCTGTTTGTGATTGTGTGTTTTGGACATTACCCAAACTTCATGACTACACTACGTTGGAGGGTGAAATCAGAAATGTGGCTTCTCTGTCCCCATGCCAGAAGACTACTTCGCGATTACTGTGCCTTGATGTCCTTTCCAAAAAAAATCACAAACAGGAGCGAAGATAAGATCGATGCTTAGCAAAGTCTGCCATCTTGCGCTGCAAGTTCTTCATACTCCTGAAGCATCTCCCAGCCCGGGCATAAGCTCTAAGTCAAAAATATGCATTTAGACTGGTTTGATAAGCTCCCAGCTCTAAGCGTGCATGCATTTGTGTTTCGTTGGCATTACTACATATCAGCCACTACCACTTTGGTCCATCTGTTGATTTCAGAAGGATCTGTTAGTGTGTTCTGCTCAAAAATTGGAAGCAAGAAAACTTTGTAGCTTTTACTCACAAATAACTCTGGAAAAAAACAAATGAATCATTTTCGATTTTGTCATCTGAAACTTTTTAGGTCTTCACTGGTGCTGCACACAAATGCTTCTGACTTTTCTGCTCTTATGTGACATCAACAGAGTTGCAAAGCAAATACAGTTTGCATTGGCAGTGCAGGTGGTTACCAGAGATGCTCTGCTGGCTTTGCAAGATTGCCAACTTTAAATGGTTGACATGTTTCTGAACATTTCTGAACTTTATCTTTTGTTTTGCTGCTGTTGCACCATTAGCTTGCTAAAAGAGGCTACTGCTTTATTCTATGAAGTGGTCTAAATGAATGCTTAGTTAGGTGGTGCAGGTCCAAGTTTCACCTACATGAACGCCAGTACCTGAGGTCTGCACACAGAGCACTTCTCCGAGCATCACGGAGCCATGTCTTTCTCTACTGAGCAGTCTCTGTAGCAGGTAAACAATAAAGACGCGCCCTGCCATTCACATGCTGTAAAGGAAAGCGTGAGTCATTAGACCAGGTGACCATCTTTTACTGATCCACAGTCAAGTTCTGCAGCTCACATGTTTATTGTACAGACCTTTGTGACCAACACAGGGCCTAATATTCTGTGATGTGTTGTATGTCCTGACCACTTTCTATCAAAGCCAGTGACACAGTTGCTTCACTGGAATTGGACCACAGAGCCAAACTTAACAGATAGGGTATGTAGATATGAGACATGGTTTAGAATTACGGCACTAACTGCAAATTAGGATTCCCCTCACCCAGACGCTATAAAGGTGCCATTATAATACGATAATCAGTGAAACTGAGTTCATCTGTCAGTGGTTTTAATGTTTTGGCTGAGAGACATAAAATATTCTGGTTCTAATTTTAAATTCTTTAATAATACGATCGTGTAAGTTCCTAACTGTTAACAAAAACATACCTGTAACATCCACGATGTGATTCCACCTGGAAGTGTAGCACCCCACGACGCCCACTCGCTTAATTTTTGTGTACATCTCTCCAACAAACACAGAAAAAATAAAGCAAGTTTGAAAAAGCTTTGTTTCTTTTTTAGAAAAGAAAGGTGAAATAAAAGGAACAGACCGCGTCTCTATCTACATCTTAATGTACGAGTGGCTCAGATTAAATCTTGCTTGTGATGTCTTTGGCTGATAAAAGTGATTCTAGTTACAGCGTGTCACTGTGAAATACAAAATAGGATGTACTTGGGTTTATTTTCTGTGAGATGAATATAGTCTGGGTGGAGAGTAAGAGTGGATATATCTATAATCACAGCTGTGATGTTATACCAAGTAATTGGTTAGCTCACTGCAATGTTATACACCCAATAAAAAACAAGTGGAAGCCATGCCAAGTCCTCTACCTGTGAAGAGAGTGGCTGAATCAGTGGCAGTGATCTGTTTGCATCAAGATGACAGACACTTCAGTGTGAGTGCAGAGCCAGACAGACACTCTCTGTAATTTGGATGATGCTTCTCAGTATGGGGTGCCAGAACAAGCGGGGATCTCCATAAATGCTTGCTCACATTGCAGCCAAAGGTGTCCCAATTATTTATTTTCCCTCACAAGACAGCTGTTATCTAATCAGTATGAAAAGCAAAATGTTGCATAGAGTGTCAGATTTTTAATTTACAATCTGGACCACCAAGTTATTGGGTACAGAATCAGATCTGTGGCTGGCAGTAGCTTAAAGGACGAGACATGATCCAACTCATTGAAATCTTACATCCTCCTCAGCACCAACACACGTAACCGAAAGGTGTTAAAAATCTGATGTTGAAATTTTGGCATGAAAGTGAAGGCGATTCATTTCTTTAATTTAAGCTTCATTGCTTTTGATTTAGTGTTGCTGCTGAATGTGGATTATACTCTTAAAGGCACTGGAAGAGCAAAAACATGTTGCACTTTTCCAGCTGGATAGGACTATGATGCATACCAAATCCTAGAAGAAGAAAGCAACCGAACTGAAGAGAGGTTTCGTTGTCTGAATGTTATCCATAGCATACATTCCACCAGAAGGTGACTGACTGCTGAGGTGCTCTGACCACATTCAGTGGTGGTTGTTGATCAGTGTTTCTAAGTACCAACAGAAGCAGACAGTAAGAGTCAGAAGAGATGGACTTTGACATTGAATTGTACCAGTTAAAGGTTTGCGATACATTATTTGGGCTTTACTTGCTTTATTTTCATGAGTTGTTTGGTTAGAGTTAGGTACAAAAAGTGCTTGATACAGTTTAGGTTCAAATATAGCTGTGTTTGTCTAAGGAGCTCAGAAAGAAAGGCGTCTGGACTTCTTTAAGTTTCTTGAAGACGTTTCATCCGAGAAGCTTCTTCAGTTCTAAGAGCAAATGGTGGAGAGTCCCAGAATTTAAAGCCTTGTGGGAGTGTCTCCCAAGAGGGTCATGGACCCCCTGTGGATCCTCTACCTAATCACACGAGCCCAGGTGTGAAAACGGGTGTGGGTCTCAATCAGCCAAGGTTTCAGGTGAACCCATTGTGAAACCTATCCCCACCCTATCATGTGATTACCTGAGGTCAAACGGCCCAGGATGTGAGTGGGCGTTAAGGCGTCTGGGAAGGGATCTCAAAACTGGATTATAGATAGCAGACAGTTGGTGTGGTAAGCCCCGCCCTCTGTTCAAAGATGGTCATTCACAATGGACATAGATGCTTCTTTCACTCCTCGTTCAAACCATCTGTCTTCTCTGTCCAACATGTGAACATTGGCGTCCTCAAAGAGTGACCTTTGTCCTTTAGATGCAGATGGACAGCTGAGTCTCGTCCCGTCGAGGTGGCTCTTCTATGCTGTGCCATGCGTTTATGAAGCGGCTGTTTGCTCAGCTCCTTAGACTA
>VVHJ01061821.1:0-10177 GCA_015107715.1 Tylochromis polylepis | reverse complement strand
CGAGCATAATGTCCCCAGACAAACTGAAGAGGTTGGTAGAAATGTTGCTGACCCATTCAGGCAAAGTCTCACTGCAGCTCAGTCTAAAGAAACAGCACAAAGCCAGCAGAGTGAAATGTAAAGCCATGACAGCAATAAGTGGGAGACTGAAGCCACTGCTATAACAGCAGTGTATTTTTATGTCAGTGCATCATGATAGGTGGTTTTATGCAAATTAACCTGTGTTCTCCCACTTCTGGCCATCACATAGACCTATTTAAAAACTTGAGGTTTTTCTGAGAAAAAAGATTCACTTTGCACTTTGTGTGTGTTTGGGTGTATGCGGTGTTGGTGGTGTTCATCTTTCCGGAGTATTTTCATAGAATTTTGTTTGTGGTTTGAAATTTGTTTGTCTTTGGCATTACTATCTATCATGAGTATCATGATTCCTGGTTTGGGTCTGTGAGTTTTGAGTTGCTTTGGACTTTTGAGGCTCCTGTTAACAGTTTTCTATTTTCTGTGTTGTTCTAGTGCTTTTTAATTTTTGATTTCTTTATAGATGTTATAATCATTGTGGTATTCTAGAGTTCTTGTGGCATTTGAGTTTGTGTAGTATTTATTAAGTTTAGGAGTCCTATTTGGATTTCTTTATTATTCTAGAAGTGAGGTTGATTTCTTGTGTTATTGTTGCACTCTGTTTTTTACTTCAGGGTTTTCTGTTGAGCTTTAGTACTGCTGCATTATGTAAGTTCTGGTCTTCATGGAGCTGTGGATTTGTTTTGTTTCCGCTATATTCTTTCTGTCTTGAGCATTACTTCTAGTTTTTTAGTTGCTGTTCAGTATTTATGGAATCTAAATTCCTGTTCAAAAGACTTACTCTTCTCTAGTGCTTGGTTTAAAATCTTTAAACTCTATTCAGCCTCATTTTCTTTTTTAGAACTCGCGTTTTTACACAAGTGTATTTCCCTCAGTGTTTTGCTGCCTCTTCTTTCTTCTTTTTGTGTTTATGCCTTCCTTATGTCTGTCTTAATTTTCGTGCAAAAAGTCTTATAGTCATGTTTTCGGTTTTTACTTTGACAGGTGGCTGCTTTTATGTTGAGTTTACCTTCCTTTCAGTTTCCTCATTGTCTGCATCTGTGGCTCATTCTCCCAGATATCCTTTATCGTTAACCAGCCTTGTGTGTGTATATACTGCATTCATGCTTGTGTGCATTGTGTTGTTGTCTGTTGTGTTTCTCTTATGGTTTTCTTTTGAAAGGGTTTGGGACTTTAATTAGCCACAGTAAAAGGTCATTTTTATTAAGTATTCTGCCTGTAGTGTTCTCCATTTTGGTCCTCCCCTCTACAATCTACACACAAACAATGACAATTAAGCAAACTCACACATTAAATTCCTTTATGCCTGCTTGCTAAGAGGCTATTACACCAAAACCTTGTGTGTTTAATGCTTTTACTTAACTTGTCAGTTTTTTCAATCCCTGAAAATTATCCAGAGTTGGGTCTAGGAAGCAGAGTTGCAGTCTTACACACCTCTCTGGAGGTTCTCTCCTACTGTTATCACCCCTGAACCCAATCCCCAAGTCATACTGTCAAAATCCTCAAATCACAGGCCAAGGAGAAATCTTTCACTCCAGCTCATTTATCAACAGCAGACCAAGAGTTTTAATTAATTTGAAAGTCTAACTCTTAGCCTTGTAAACCCTAACTGAACTTTAGGGTATACAACCATTAACCTTAAATAGCAATGACATCATGAATTTTTTTTACAAATAAAATGTAAGAATTAGAGAAAACAGTTATTTATAACCATCTGACATTATTAATGTAAATGTTACATTACATACAGCTAATTTCAGTAATGTTGATATTTATTTATAGTATTTCTTTCCAATTTTTTTTCTAAATTAAGTTTAATAATCACTTGTACCAAACCATCAATGTGTCTATTAGATCCCATTCCTTCGAAACTGCTCAGAGAAGTTCTACCATTAATTACTGCTTCAGTTACTTAAAAAGGCATCACTTGTCCCAGCTGTCTTAGCTAATTATAGGCCAGTCTCTGACCTTCCATTTATCTCAAGGATGCTCGATAGAGTAGTTGTAAAACAGGTAACTGATGATCTGCAAAGGTAGGGTTTTAGAAGAGTCAGTCAGGTTTTAGAACTCATCACAGTACAGAAACAGAAGGTTACAAATGATCTTCTTATGACCCCTGAAACTGGATTAATCTCTGTGCTAGACCTCAGTGGAGTGTTTGATTCTGTTAACCACAATATTTTATTACAGAGATTAGAGCATACCGTAGAAATTAAAACGTAATATGCTTCAGTGGTTTGAATCATATGTCCAACTCCAATTTGTTCATGTAAATGGGAAGTCTTCTTCACACACAAAGATTAATTATGGAGTTCCACAGGGTCCCGTTCTAGGACCATTTCAGTTTATATCATACATGGTTCCCTTAGGCAGTATCATTTAAAGGTATATCATACATTTTCATTGCTATGCAGATGTTACCCAGCTCTATTTGTCAGTGAAGCAGATGACACATACCTGTTATTTAAACTGCAGGAATAAAGACACAAAGACCTGGATGACCTCTAATTTCCTGCTTCTAAATACAGATACAACTGAGGTTATTATACTTGGCCCTAATTAGGATAGGATAGATTGCATTGCCTGGGCTCCAGTAACATTGTGAGGAATCTTGAAGTCATTTTTGACCAGGATATGTCCTTTAGTACAGAAATTCTTTCTACTTTCATGATTAGGCTTAAAAATTTTCTTTTTGAGCATATAAAGCATATAGTTAGGGCTGAATCAGGTGACCCTGAATCCTCCTTTTGTTACGCTGTGAAAAGCTTAGGCTGCTAGGGGAATATTTCTACTTCATTCACCTTTTTCACTCACTGTTTCAATATGTGCTTTAGGTGACAGTTGTTGTAATTTGGTGTTATATAAATAATATTTGTACTGAATTGAATTGAATTAACATATATTGTGAAAACTTATTTTAAGCCTTTTTCACATTGTTTTTAAACATCATGTTTTATATTCCCCTCACTGTTGGCCTGGGATGTTTATTTGCATGCAATTTACTTCTACATCCTGTTGTGCAAGTTTCCAGCGACTTAAGTCAGCATGCATAAGATTTCTACTTAACCCTGGCTGTTGACACACAATCCTTCACCACAGCTTGTTGTGGTTTCCAACCAAGGCAGTCAACAAAGGTGAGCAGAATGTCATGCTGATCCACAAAGCAAATAAAATATTTCCTCCCAAGATATTTGCATAAACCTACAGCAGGCTTGCAAGTAAGCTACTTTTAAATGTCCATTTAAACACATTTTATATCAGCTTAAATTTGTTTTGCCTTCTTTTACTATTACAGAAAATCTTTTGTAACACACAGCCATTATTTTTTATCTTAAGGTATCTCATAAAGAACTACTTACAAGTACTATATCAAAAAGGTATGAATCAGAAAAGCGATATTTAGCGATTAAAAGCATTAAACAACACAGCCATATTTTTAGTTGTTAAAGTGATATCTTTTACAATGAACAGCATAAAAATTTCCTGCCCACTCGATATGCCTACTTGAGTTTCCAGATAAAGCCAGTAAGAATTCAAATTACACTAAAATGAAGTGATAGGCTAATTATTAAATTTCCATTATTTAATTATTATAGTTATTTAATTATTTAAATCAAGGACTTATGACAAGCAGTAAGGCGTTGATTGAAAAAACAGCATTCAATCTCACTACTAACTTGGGTCGATATTGCATTACAGGTGTAATTGAATACTTCTAAAATCAAACTGAGTCAGTAACAGAATACTTTCGTAAGTTGGTCTTGCTCTTTGGATGACAACAATGGATAACATGCTTCTAATATGAAGAGAACTCTGCCAATGATCTCAGTCCCTAGACAGCAACTATGAACTAGGGACCCCTAACGTTCTCCGAGATTATTCCCATTAGTAACACCAGTTACAGAAGAAAGTGTTTGGAGTAAAAGTATTTTAGCTGTTCACAGAATATCCTGTCCATACCCTGGCACCTGCCATTTTTGAACTTGGACATGCATTCCTCTAATTCTGGCATCTCTGGGGTCATCAGTGGGGTCTAGATCTCAAGGGTGGATAATGTGTGGACACTATTAGGATCAAGCAACTCGGGCTGAATGATGAATTTTCTCCCATTTAATTGTTGTGTGAAATGTTCTAATTTCTTGAGGAGTATAGTCTGTTGCCCAAGCTTTACCCAGGCAGAGTAATTCTTAGCCAGCTGGAATTCCTCTTACGTGTTGCTTCGTTTGTTGGCAAGGTTGATCTTACTAACATTGTTCTTGTAATATGCACTTTTTAACTTCCAATGGAGTGTCCGTATTTGCAAAGACAGTTCTTTCATTTCAGCAGTAGCATGTGATTTTCATCTCTTGTGAAGTAGGGCTAGGAATTTGTTGTCCACCAAGGGTTTATCATCATGCTCTCTATGCAGTGTAGGGGGTTTTTATGAGAGAGATGACAAATACGTTCCAATTATGAGTTTTTACAATTTATTATCAAAGCGGTTAGAATTTCAAATTAGTTTTACATGGCACCATGGACCTCCTCTCTCTGGCTCAGAGACAAAAGGCTGCCACACCCAGGCAGTAAATGCTTTTTATTATGTGTGATAAACAGGATACTAAGGTGATTGGTCAAAAGTTGGAAAAAAGCCACAGTTCTTCTTATTTGGCTGAGATCCAACACATGGCTCATGTTTCTTTCAACTTTCTGGGCATCTCATTATTTGGAGATGCCTCCAATAGTGAGGCAACCGTCCGCCTCAAATTCCTTAAAGAAGGGGCCTCTCTCTGTAATGTCTAATAGTATCAGAGTTACAGTCCACCTCCAAAACTTCTCCACAATACACTGTGTGCAGTAAAAGACAAAACACAAATATATGATGCTAATTATGAGGTATTAGCCTTACACATAAAAATAAATCCTAACAGCAGTGATGGGATGTTTTTGGAAATAACTCTGACAACTGGCTAATCAATTGCATCAGTCTGGATCAGACCGATGCAATAATGTGTGGACAGGCCCAGCAAGTGTGCCATAACGAACACCATGTTCGAACATAGGGGTATGGCACCAGGACACCCTAGGCCACAGGTCAGTGGTCAATGATCGACTTTGTAATCCCACATACACAGACAAGAGTGCATGTAGGTGTGTGAGCGCATAATTCTGTTTTTTGTTTCAGAGGCGGAGTCTCCACATGGCCTTCTTGCCTGTGGCACCTGGAAGCAGCTGGATACTCACTTACTCGCCTGTATGCACTCTGATGATTATTCAGCTATGACATGACACTGCAGAGTTTCCTCAGTTTCTCCCTCTTTGGTCGTAAAGGTTTGCTCCTCATGTGCGCGCGCGCGCGCACACACACACACACACACACACACACACACACACACACACACACACACACATAATATGGCAACTACATTTTGTCATAAATAGCCCTCAGGTTTTGTTGTACTGAGCATGTCAAATACTTTTGACTAGTATTTTAATATATTTAAGATTCAAATACACTGCAAGGACAATAGTATACAATACATTCTATATTATTTATGAATTTCACACTACAAATAATTAATGCAAAAAAGAAAAAACTACCACCAGTTTTACAACAGTAAATTTACAGTTACTCTTTACTAGTTAAAAGATTAAACCCAAACTTAGAGTATCAAGCTTTCAATAATTTAATGTGTATTATTCTGAGGCAGAACTGTGTGAATAACAATTTTACTTTTAGATAATTTGAGAGTATTTTAAAGAGAAAAGCAATTATATTTGTCACATTGGATTTTTAAACGACAAACATATTAAAATAAAAAAATTGTCACAGTACATTATGTTTAATTGCTTCATTATTTTTCATCCAGTTCATGCTGTTGTGACCAGCAGTAACACAAACAAAAGAAATACCTGAAAAAAATAATTTCTTGAAAAAAGTAGTCTACAGGTACAAATCTATTGTAGACTGCACATTACTACATAAATGCAATGCACTCTTTCTGTGTTGCGTGATGTATGTGTTACATGATTGTAGAGTAATTCAGAAACAATTATTTTTATCTAGTTTATTTTATGGTGTACTGACCTATGTTGCAAATTACCCAACCATTCCTAAATTTTGTAGAAAGCAAAAAGCTATGGGATTTTGAGATTCTTTGATTTACTTTATGAGCAGTCTAATTCTTTTACTGCCCTTCCTGTGCTTTTGGCTGTGGTTCCTCCTGAGTTTAAGTTGGTGGGACACTCTCTAAGAAGGTGCAGAAGTACTTTGCTGTGTTTAAGTCTGGTTTCCTTAACAACAAGTAGCATTTTGGAAAGTAGTAGGCTGCCAGAAGTCCAAAGTTGTTTGCCAGGCTGAAATAAACATGGACAATGGAGCTGATCTTGTTATTTTCACTGTTGTTGCCAATGTAGATTGAAATAAAGATGACCCAAATGACACAGTAGCTCAGGGTGGAAAAGGTGATGTCCCTGGCTAGGTTATACTAATGAACAGGCTCCACTGCCATGAAGGTGCACATGATTGATGCAAGTCACATTGCACCACTGAAACCTTGCATTAAGGCAAATCCAGTCAAAGGTGACACAGGACACGAGAGGAATAATTCTGCAAAGTCTATTGTCATATTTGCCACATATTCAGACAACAATGGTCCTTCTTGAACAAACCAGCCACAGAGACCAGCCTGCACAGTGCAGCAGATCAACACAAACAGCCAGCTCGCAGGGCCTCTTAATATATGCAGGTGAGAGGCAGCCATCTCTGGGAACTCTGTCATGTAGAGTATCTGTTTGAGAGAAAGAAAAAAAAAGGTTATCATCCTGATTATATGTTTGCTTTTTATTTTTCTTGTATTACATTTTGTATTTGGTCCTACAACGCTTGTGTTTTTATGGGTTTTCACTGAAAGCAACTCCTGAATTTTTTTGAGAAAGCTAAAGTAGAATTAAGCCCTTATACTTGTATGCCTCCACAAACCTGTCAAGTTACAGTTTACACTGAAAATAAGGTACAAATTCTAAAATGTAGAAACACCGCACCGAAGATAAAGCTGAGCATCGAACCAAATGGTCACAACTGCCTCGTAGATATTAGACAGAAAAATGTTTTTGAAAAAAACACTGAGATGTAGCAGTTAAGTTGACCTTTGACCAAATTAACTGCTGCCACCTTTTTACAAGTAATTTATGAGAATTTTTTTTTTTTTTACAGTTGGTGTGTTATTCGTTCTCACTGAAATCCCATTTCTTGACACCACAGTGATCATGATTGATTGTTTTACTTGGTTTACATGACTTGGTGGGTTTTTTTTTTTTTAAACTGCATGTATTAAATAGAAAATTTAGATTTTTTTTTAATTGATGTGAGTATATACATATTAATAGCTCTTGAACTGTTTTGTTTCTGTGTCATGCTAAATATCTGGTCTGTTCCTTACAAACTGGCCAATAAATACATGCAATATCTCTAATTTGTGTATGTGTTAAAAGTAAGAATCAAAATGAAGTAAAAAAAAATGTATTGAAGACTGGAACGCTTAGGGAAGACAGCAAATTAAAACACTGCATACCTTCTGTTTTTTATTGAGCCTCCTAGGTGGGAAAGCTCAGGCTTTTTCTTTAACTGATTCAGTAGTTTCGGCACACTGCCTTTGTGGGGCAGTATTTTACAAGTCTGCCCTCACCTGTAGTGAGATGGACAGGATGATGGAGAGGGTGACAGTCTGGAAAATGGAAGTGAAGGGCAGCTGAAGACGACACACCACATCCCCTGGCTCCCCCAGGAGGATCAGCAGACTGAGAGATGCTCCCATCAGGCCGAGCACAGCCACAAAATTCAACACTCCCCCTGAAGCCTTTACCAGGGGGGTTTCTCGGCACATCAGGAACATAACACCCACTGACGCACCGACCAGCATCATTATCACAGCATCCTGGCTGTCCCAGGTAAAAAATTTAAAGATGGGGTCAGTGCAGTTTGTGCTGCGATGCTGGGACCATTGGCGGTCAGGACAGTTAGCACATTGGGTGTCGTCTGTGAGTGACAAAGCACAAAAATTTGACTTTATTTAAAAGCAAAATAAAATGGTAAATGGTCTGATTCTTAAATAGTGCTTTTCTACTTTCCTGGGTATTATGTGAAAAATTTTGAGGTGAAAATGAATTTAATCCATTCTGGAATAAGGCTGTCACATGACAAAATATTGAAGTGAAACGCTGTGGATTCTTACTGGATCTACTGTATGAGCATGAATCTCATGAGTCTCTTGACAAGAATGCAAATAAGCAATGTCACACATCTGAGACAACCACATTACCTTCATTTGCCTGGTAGGTGCCTGACAAACAGTCGATACAGTCAAAACAGCAGGAATAGAAGCCTTTGACTCTGTGGACCTGGCCTTTGTCACATTTTGCTGAACAGGTGGACAAAGGAATCTGTAAAGGTTGCAGTACAAAATTTAAGATCTCAAAATGGCTCATGAACTGGATATTAAAGCTTTTACGTGCTATAAGTTGTGAATATTTTTCCAAGCTACAAAAGTTACCTGTTTAGTATGCCATTGAAAGAGGGACTTATTGAGGAACAGCTTTTGTTCAGTAAATTCTCTCACATTTCTAAAGTCCACTTGAGATGACTTTGTCCAGACCCACTGAATCACATCATATCCTATGTTACCATTGTTGTCAAACTCTAGATGTGTGCCATTTATGTTAACAGAAGTGTTCCTTAAAACCTGCAACAGCTGCAAAATGCAATTATCATTACTGATAAGCTTGATTCCAAATTTTGTATAGTGTCTTATATAATAGAAAGATAAAATAAAGTCACCTTCCAGGGATAGATTTTGCTGCCAGAGACCCACTTACAGGCAGCTGAATTGCACTCCAACAGGTTATGCAGTGCCTCTGCTACAACGTAGACAGCAGCAAAAACACTGAAAGCTGATGTCTGGACTGCAGGTGCTTCCACTATGCTAATATTATCTGGTGACAAATTCCAGCATTGTGGGCAGGGATTGTTTGGATTGTCAGGATTTGTGGTTGGAGTGGATGTCTTTGCCCTCTCTTCACTGAGTTTCTTGAAGAGCTCCATTGCATAATCAGTGAACAGGCCGAGGGTCTGTTTTATCAAGGAATACAATGATCGTGCCAACTGTTTCAATGTTGGGCAGAGAAGCCACTAGATAGTGGGTCGCCCAACTTGTGCAGCCAATCCACACAGCTGTTAAATTACTCCTGATAACCCAGAATAAATTGCATTGGTTGACTGGTACTGAACAAACTGTCCAATAGCAGAAAATAATATATTTGTCAGTTACTTTAAATCTCTGTTTCACCAACCTCTCTAAAAAAGTCTTCAGCTTGCTCTGCGACAGAAAACACCACTACTACTCCAACACGTGCCATTTGGATATTGTTTATGATGGTTTTGATCACTGGTTCGGGGTCAGTGTACACTGGAATCAGGCCCTGATAGGCCACACAGACAGATGTGTTTGCTGCCATTTTAGTGAACAGCTGCACACCTTACTGCCCATATTCCTCATCGCTACCCACAATTGCCACCCAGAAAAAAATCTTGAAAACTACAAGATGTGTGTATATTGAAAGCTGTGGTATCTTAAAGAATCCCAGAAGTTTTCCAATGACTGACACCATTTCTGAGGCAAAAGGACCAATCACTGCAACTATACTGGTCTCATAATCGGTGTAATTACACTGCACAGATAGTTCTTGGCTGGATTTTTCAGTGAGGAAAGACAGAGTAGGCTTTATAATAATTGAAGATTGTCTGCATGTGTCATAGATTTCATAACCTAACTTGATGCCAGGGAGAAGATTCTTGTTTCCGTTGATTTCATCCACTGCATAGTTCATGGCTATAGTGAGTCCCAGTACACGTTGATTTACACTGTTCACCCACAAGCAGAAAACGGTAGAAGTCAGGGTTAGCATACACGGTTATTTTCGATCTCAGATTATTAAAAAAAAAAGGATTCATAACCATCCTTACCTTTCACAGCTTATCTGGTTGGGCTCTGTTATGTCACTGAGATTACTGGTGACATCGTTAATGGGAAAGAGCCCTCCGAGCATAATGTCCCCAGACAAACTGAAG
>VVHJ01061820.1:0-22609 GCA_015107715.1 Tylochromis polylepis | reverse complement strand
CAATGCTTGTGGCATCTGTGGCATTTTGCTGTGAGACAAAACTGCACATTCCAGGGTGGCCTTTTATTGTGGGCAGTATAAGGTACACCGGTGCACTACTCATGATGTCAGATCAGCATCTTGATGTGGCACACCTGTGAGGTGGGATGGATTATCTCAGCAAAGCAGAAGTGCTCACTATCACACATTTAGACTGATTTGTGAACAATGTTTGAGAGAAATGGTAATATTGTGTATCTGGAATGAATTTTAGATCTTTAAGTCCATCTCATGGAAAATCGGAGCAGAAACAAAGGTGTTGCGTTTATATTTTTGTTGAGTATAATTATCAGTAAATTAATCATAACTGCTTATTGTTTATAAACATAGCTCTGACTTTATGTAGCCATACATGAAGAAAAGAGTTGTCATGTTTTGTGTATGTTGAGTATTTTGTGAAAAAGTCTTGGTCTATAAGCAGATGATTATTTTAACCATTTCTCATTTTTTTCATGCAGATAACATGCAGTGCACACTTGTAGACTTATGTGAAAATGAGAAGTTAAGCAGTCGGTGACTGAGGTGTTGATATTTGAGCTTGAATCCTCACATGGTTCGGTTTTTCCCCCTCAGCACTGTGCTGGGTCTGATAAACCGCTGTGCCAAGGACACGGTGGCGGAGGTCGTCCTGCTCGTTCCTCTCCTCTTCAGGCTCAGACAGCCCGGAGCTGATGCAATGAAACTGGGTCCAACTGTTGAAGAAGAGAACTGGTCTGGACTTCAAGGCATTAATTTTAGTGGATTCAGAGAGAATGTCAAGTCCATTTCCGACAAAAGAAGGTGAGTCTGTCTCAGACCCATCTAAGCTTTCTTTATTTCCCTGAAGTGTTGATCAGATTTACTGAAGTATTTTATTTGCTATCCACAGGAGGATGCTCTCTCTGATCCAGAAGCACTTATCACTGGCTACAGAGACGCCTCTGCTCCTGGTGAGCTGGTTATCTCTGGTTGCATTTGAGGATCTTCCTGAATTTTCAGACATGACAGGAGTATCTGCAGAACACCTGATCCAGAGTCTGTTCTACAGACTGAGAAAATGTGGTGAAAGACCGGATTTAAATAGAGCAGATGAGAATTTAAAGGTGAAAAAAACCAACTAATTTTATAATATAAACTTGCAAAATGACCTTGTTCCATCTTTAAACAATCCTCCGTGATCACCTTTGTTCTTCCTACCTGCAGCATGCTTGTAAGTGCTTTACCCACATCCTGCTGAAGGTAGACGGAGAGAAGGACAGGTAATGACACCTGAAATGTGCTTCATACATTCTGATGTTGTGCTTTTTGTAACTTTAACTTCGTCTCTGTAGAATTATTGAACGTGAAACCATCAAACATGCGTTCAAAAGCAGCATCGATGTTGCAAAGAACACGTGCCGCTTAGTGCAACTCGTCCCGCGGTACCAGGCCATCGTCCTGTCCTACCAGCTGGTGCTGAAGGTAGCAGACATTTTGGAGGATAAACTGAGAAAAGAGGTAAAACTCTTTATATTATGTGCCTCATAATGCCTCAGTATGGTCCATTGTCTTCAATTTGTTAACTTTGTTTTGTGTCCTTTAGTCCAAAGAAGATGAGTTTGAGACCTTAAAGCAGCAGCTTCTGAAGGACTTGTTTGCAACACAGGAGCAAATCAGAGAGAAGAGAGATGAACTGCTTCACAAACCGCTCCTGACATCAAAATCACTCAGCTATCCAAAGGAAATCGAGGCATGTACCAAACACAGCTGATAAAAGCAAACTATATTACTAATAATGATTTTCTAATTTATTTATTGATGAATCACGTAATCACTTGATCAATAATTGTTTTTCATGGTTTCATGTTATTAAAAAGGTCACATTCTAAAGACATAACTGAAATGTAATAAAGGAATCCTCGATAATGTAACTATAATCTTATTGCACTTATTTTAAATGTAATCTGGGCTGATATTAGTAATTTATTCTGATTAGATAATCAGAGTTACTCCTCAGCCCTGCCTCTAGTCACTCAGTTCACCTCATTTAATGCCTGTGATGAATTATCAGATGTGGGACGCGCTGCTGAAGGTCGAGTGCTCTTCTGAGGAAGTTTCATCCCGCTGGAGGCAGAGCCTGGAAAAAGACCTGAGGAAGAGGGTGTCCAAGGTCAGGGCCCGTGCACTGATCAGTGTCAAACCAACATTACTGGTCTCGTTTTAGAAACACCTGAGCTCAGATTCTTTTATACTGGTGTTGGCTCAGCATCTAGATGTTTTCCCTCTGAACTCACCTGAGCTGTTTTAATTTACAGATGAGTGATGAGGACAAAGTCATGCTCTGCTGCCTCGAGTCATCCCAGGCTGCATTAAGTAAAAGCCACAACGTCATACAGGCCTGTTTGGACGAGCTGTGTAACTCTGCAATCAAGGCAATCTGCCAGGTACACTACAAATAAATAAATGACTCAGAGCACAGGTTCGATATTCGCTTTTATGAACTCAGTCTGTGTCTTGTACTTTGACCTGAATTTTCCCTACAGTACACTCAAGAACCTCAGATCACCAAATAATGTAACAGAGAGCTGGTTTAATAAATCAGTCAGTTGATAGATATGATTTTAAACTTAACTTCTTTTTTAAAGGCCGCTCAGCTAAAATCTCTTTAAGTTCTTTGGTGCCAAGCTAGATCAGTTAACTTTTAGCAGATCAAATGTAAGATTTAGTTTTTGTGTTTTTAATGATGATCTCTGAGCTACAAAAATGTTTAATCTGAACATTATAAAACACGTTTTTGTGAGCTTCTCTCAGTTATCAGAGTTATTAGAGTTTTATATTTTTAATTAGTTTTTATTTATTTATTTAGCTTCAGTTCGTTTTCAGACTGGTTTAGCTGGTTTCTTGTTTGATTTTGTTAGTGTTAGTTTATTACATATTAGTTTTCACTGTAAAATATAATCTATAATTTATACGTTGTAAAAGTAGTCAGGAAAAGATTTAAGGAGTTCAGAGCCGGGGATATTTAAATCAGAGGTGAAAATGATTTACTGAGATTACTTTTTGTGACATGCAGTTTACTGCTCACAGCGCCGATATTTAACGCTGGAATGAACTGACATGTTCAGACCATCTATAACCTTGCCTATGAGCATTATTTGGGGATTGTGCTCACTCTGCATTTTGCCCCATTGAGTAAATCTGGCCATTACTGTCTTTGCAAATTTGACCCTGTTAAAAAAGACGAAAACTTAAGATAGTTTCTGTACATATTTTTAGTTTTATTTGAGTTTTTGTTTTTATTTCAGTTAGCTAAAAGTTTTTTCCTCATAGTTTTATCATTTAGTTCATTTTTGTCTAGCTATAATAAATTTTTCTCCAGTAAAATTCTTTTAATGTGAATGTAAAATGTCTACGACTGCTTTAACATCAGCTTTGAATAAATGTGTGGAGTTTGCACTTTAACAACACTTATTGAAAACTTCTCCCATTCATATTAAGCTCAGTACTAATGAATGAACCACTGTATATAGCATTAATATTGTGTATATAACATTATGGAGTAGGAGATTAAACATGTGTTCTGTGTTCGTGTTTTTTAGAGAAGGCAGGAGGGCGACCTGATGCGAAATCTGACCTCTAAGGTGAAAGCAGCACTTCCTGTTGCTGTTGTGTCTGCTGTCGTGGTCGAGTCAGCTGCACGGTTCAGAGACAGCGTGGTTGTTCAGCTGCTTGACCCTCAGTCCGCCGTGAGCTATCTCCTGTTGAAGGGTACGTCATTTCATTTACTCATTTATGTCTTCTTTAAATTTTTACTCAGTGCTGTTCGGGTTTCGTGATGGCTGCGGTGTTACTGCTTTGGTCCAGGTGACTGGAAGGCGATCCAGGTGGACGACACCGCGGGGCAGGTGGTTCACAGCTGTGTGGAGGCCGTACACTCTCTGGTGGGGTCTTTACTTCAAGGAGACGTGGCTCTGGGAGACCTGCAGACCTGCCTGAAATACCGGGAGCAGTTTAAGAAGCTTTTCCAGCAATGTAAGAACCATCACATGCACTCTGCTATTCCTTCATTCTGTTTTCAGTAAGACACCGTCTCACACGTCCTGTCCTTTATATAAAAGAGATATTCAGAAGATTTAAGTACAAGAGGGATGTAAAGTTAATTAGAATACCCAAACTAATTTCCTCCATTTGTCTCTTTAGCTCCTGCTTGCATGGCTTTATACGAGGCCACAAACTGCCTTGATTAATATGAGCTGCATCGTGTTTTCCACAGACAAGACAAACGCCAAATCTGAGAGGGTTCCTGTCAGTGCAGACGATGTTTTAGCTCAGAGAGAGAAAGATCTGCACACGTTCATGCAGAGGAAAGGGCAGATGGATACTCTCATAAAGATGATAGCAAAGGTTACAGAAAGCATCACCGGTGAGGTTAATGAATGTAGTTCATTTCATCATTTTAAATATTTTTTGCTCTGTGTGGTGGTTTTATGGTTTCTTCACACTAACATGGTTCCTATGTAAATAGTTCCTGAGATGGCGGCCCTGGAGGCACAGCACAATGCAGATCTCCACGCTGTGAGCCTGAGCAAACTGATGCTTGTTCAGTCCTTTGATGCTGAAGGGAAATTAAAGACCGCTGGTTCTCCACGCGTCCTCTGGTATAACAACAGTATGAATGTCTTGAAAATGGCCACAGAGATGCACAAACTGCGTGACAGCAACCTGATTCTGTCCTCGTGGGTCAAAGGAGCTGCATCTTTGGCAGCGAGATATCCCGTCCAAGCTCCTGTTCCAGTGAACCTAACACAGGTCTGCAACAACATCTGGAAGCCCCTGCTGACGGAGTTTGTTGACCTCGGCGTGAGCATTGCAGAAGCAAATATCACTTTCAGGCAGCTCGATCAGGTTTTGCTGGAATCTGGCGACCAGGGTGATGGGAAAATCATGAAAACAGAGCTGAATCTGATGTCGGAGATGTTTTCTGAGGCAGGAGGGATCAAACCTGAGGAGAATTGGGTGAAGATGAGGCTCGATCAGATCCAGAAGTATAGACAGCTCCACGAGGCGGCGGCTGCAGCCAGCGCAGTGCTGAAAATTGCGGAAAAAATGAGGCTTTCTGGAAACTTCACTGAGATCGAAACTCTCAGTCAACTGGTAATACTTTATGAATATTGCTAGTTAATTAAAGCATGTTCTCAAACTCTCTGTGATGTGGTGGCCAAAACTGAAAATGTTAAAACTATTTAGATTTGTGTAGGGAAAATAAATAGACGTTAAATTTACCAGAATTTATTTTTAACAGTTTCTAAGGTTGTCACCTGGAGCTTCAGTCAGGCATCAGCCTGGAAGGACTCTCTGCTTCTAGCCCTTACAGAGCCTGGAGATGTTTTTTGGCTCATTCTCCTGCTGAAAAAACAAATTAATTTCCCTCTGAGCTTGAACTAGATGAGCCTGTGTGTCTCTGCAGGAACAATGGCAGTAGCAAATCCCCCAGACATCATCACAGCTCCTCCTCTGTGCGTCACATATGCAGATGCCATTTGTTCACCTTCTCTGGTTCATGGCAGTTTTCTTTTTCTTCTTCATCTCAAGAAGGAGGGGGTTTACGTAGCGCTTCCACCACAAAGGCCCACTGATACAGTCTCCTCCCAACATCTCCCATCATCTGGACGTAGCGTTTTCAGTGAGAGAAATGTTTCGTCACCCATCCAAGTGACTTCTTCAGTCTCAGCTGACTGCAGGTTTCCCCAACCTTATAAACAGTACATTTGTACAATAACTGAAACTTCAGCTGAGACTGAAGAAGTCACTTGGATGGGTGACTAAACGTTTCTCCCACTGAAAACGCTACATCCAGATGAACAGAATCAACTCTTTGGGATTTCCTTACCTGGATGATTGAGCACGCATCAAGACATTTTTACAGTAGCTCTCCTCATAGTTTTGGTGTCTTCAGCTATCTTGATTCCTACTGTAGGTACAATTAAATACTAAAAAAGTGATATTTGTTGGATAAAACATAAATTACACAGCTGCTTATAACCCAAGGAGCCCAAACATTTATATTGATATTAAGTAAAAAAAATGTTTCATTCTTAGGCTATATGCTTACCTTTCACAGGAAGAGGACAGCTTTAAGCAGAGGGTTCTGGCCTCTCTGAGTGACGACCTGTTTCGTGCCAGACAGCAACTCTCCAAGGTCACCAAGCAGCACACCGCCTGTCTGGAAGAGTTTCTAGCGAGCCAAACTCTTGTCACCTGGGTCAAAGAGAACCTTAAAAGTAAGGTGGTCTCATGAAAAACACAGTGTCTCCCTTTGTTTGTTATAAATAATCTTGTGGCCTTGCAGAAGATACCACCGTCCTCACTTTGTTCTCCCGTCAACAGACATGAGCGACGTGAAGGTTTATGTGGATCTGGCTTCCATATCTGCTGGAGAGAACGACACAGAGATCGATCAGGTGGCCTGCTTCCATGATGCAGTGATGGGCTATGCCCCTCTGCTCTACTCCCTCTCCCCTCAGGCTGGCTTTGATGAGTTCATGAGGTGTGGGAGGCAGGTGTGGGAGGCCCAAAGTAGGGACGAGAAGCTCCCTGACAAACTGGTAAAAAACTGGTATTTACACCTTCTCTCTTATTTTTATGCCTACATCCTGGCTGATGTTGCAAAGCAGCAATAATACTGTTTGGTGTGTTTTTCAGAGCGAGTCTACCCGGTTACTGAGCTGGCTAAAAGCACTGAAGGAGACTCACGGCTCTGTCGAGCAGTCCTCACTCTCCTTGGCTTCCTCTATTAATGCTAATGGAGTTTATCACATAGGATGGTCTGATGAAAACACACAGAGGGTGAGTGCACAGTCTTCCTGTGACAAACACAGATTATGGGGCTTACAAACTGAAATGATTTTCAAATTCTTATTAGTCATTTTTTTCCGATTCCTTTGCAGAGATGTCTTCAAAACATGGTGCAGGTCGCAGTGAGAAGCAGCAGAGAGGAGAAGAGCTACAAGCTCGAGGATCTGCTCGAGCTACAAAACAAACTCATGCTCATGTCGTCCAAAGGGGAGCACGGCAGAGAGCAAGTCAACAGGTTCACAGAGGTCAGCGGCTTTTAAACGGTTAAATTATGACTCTTGTTAGCAAAGGAAATAGCACAAAAGACTCACTGGAAGGTTCTCAACTTCTTTATTTGTGTTTTATCTTATTTGTCAGACTTGTGTACTTGTTGTGTACTCGAATTAAAGCTTTGACTCCACCACTTTTATAGCTGAGATAATAGGATGCAAGAGACCTCAAAAGTATTCAAGAAAAAAAGCAGACCTGTTGCTGACTCTTGGTTGGTGAATTAAAAATTTGTGTGATGAATATCTATGAGGATAAGTCATCCTATCTGACACCTTCACTAGTTTTTTGTGCAATAAATGCAGTTCTATCCACTGATACTAGAACCTAAGCTAAAGAGAGCTGAACATTTCAGCTGTAGACCTGGTGTCTCTGGTTTAGGATAGTATTAACTGCAAAACTCCTGCTGTCATGTCTTCGTGTGCTGTAGGTTTTTGAGGGAGTTCAGAGACTGGGCACTATCCTTCTTCAGATGCAAACATCTGGGAACATGCTCTTCAGAAACTGGCACGCTGAGGTCGAATGCTGCCAACAACAACAGCAGCAGCCGTGCATCAAAGTCACCCTCTTGTCCCTGAAGGGTAAACAGATGATGTACTACGGTGAGGTGACAACGCAGCTGCAAAAGCTCGCGCAGTCCATGGATACGTGCCAGAAGGAATGGTGCTCCTTCATCAGCAACATGCGCTCCCGCTTTGACTTGCTGAACCACTACACCTCGGAGCAGATGGTTTATTTGTGCCACTGGATACACAAAGTGTGTCAACGCCAGGCGTCTGTTCCTCAGTATTTATGGCACTTACTTTTTCCCATAAAGCCTGAATGCACGCTAAATGATGTCAGAGATGCCTACATTAATGCAGCAAGTACGAGCTCGAACGCTGATGAGTGGGAAGATGTTTCATCTGATGACGACGACATGTATTATGAACCTTCCAAAGATGTGATGCCAGCTTCAGCACAACAGACTGAAGTGGACATGGAAGAGACTTCTGATTTGATGGAGTTTTCTTCGGATGATGAAGAAGATGGTTGCAAGAAATCCAGTCACCCTGATGAGGACAGTCTTGAGAATCTCTGGGAGCAATTCAAAAAAGACATGAGTCTTTACCTGAGTGAGTCCCTGGATATCTTGACTCTAGCCAACTTCCTCTCATGCCTCTCTGAGCTGAACCAGCAGCACATGATCAGAAACCTTCCGTCCATTCTCCAGGAAGGAAAGCCCAATCTCGTTCTGTGCCCCATTGCAGAGGTTTTCACCACCACCCTCTCTTTTTACATGGAGAGTCCAGAGCAGCCGCTGCCGTCGGCTGATGAGGTTCTAGTCTGCAGAGAGGAAACCACAGAAGAGGAGGTGGAGATCTTTCTGCGCCGAGCTCTCAGTCAAGGCTCCAGACAAAACTGCCAGAAGATATACTCTCTGGTGAATCCAGGGCTGCTGGGATATGATGTCAGTGTCGCTTTAGGGGAGCTCTTCGACAGTCTTGAGAGAAGTGCTGGCCCACATTATCGTCTGGTCATAGTGAGTCCGGTTGTGCACCAGCACAGATACGTGCCCTCTTTCTTCAGCAATGATAAAGTACAGGCTGGTGTGGGTACAACAGCGGACACTGCCAGGAAATACCTACATCACCACTTCACACAAAACACACTTCAGCAAAACCCCGTCACACTGGTTTCTCCAGACAAGCTCTCAGTCTGGATCGTGTCATCTGAGCACCCCGCAGTCGGTAAGGACGACCCGGCCTTGCATTAAAATCCATTAAAAATGCAGTTCAGTTACAATATTTAAATTTTGGCATCTTTTCTTTTTCATTCTTAGGGAAATCACTTTACATTGATCGCTTGTTTGAGAAGTTCCTGCAGATATCTCCCAGAGCAAAGCATATCCGACTTAAGCTGATTGAGCCATGCGTTGACATAGACTCACTGATTAGGAGGCTGTCAGAGAAACTGGCACCTTTGAGAGAGCAGGATCCCGTCATTCTGCACATTGACACCGCTGGAGTAAGTATGCAAGCATTTACGGCTGCAGGCCGTTTGTTCTGCTGCTGGTTGTGCTTGACTTTGACAGTCTGTCTTCTTTTTTCACTTTGGACACCTCTCAGGTTCGTTCAGGTTTGGAGGAGCTCTTGTTCCACCTGTTAGTTCTGGGTTGTTTGAACGACAGCCATGGCATGCTGTGGAGAAGAAATGTGGCTCACTTAGTCACTGTTGAGGTCCTGAAAACATATGCATTCCCCCCAAATCATCAACAAGAGGTAAAAATATCTTTTTCAGACCCTAACTTCATTGAATAATGTTGTTTTGGAAAACGCCACATTTCATGTGTCTTTAAGAAAAAGTCATCTTTTTAACTGGATTTTTAAAGTATATTTTCACAAATAACATCTATAAATGGATTTGTCACAACTGCAATGTACATAACTTTGAATGCTAAAATATTTTAGATGGTAAACAACCCATACCATCATGTGTAAAAGATATTGATATTGCCTGCTTGTTAGTGAAGTGTTGTGAAACCCCATGTTAAGTCTTTTTGCTGTCACAAGCGAGGGGTGAATCTTACTGAAAAACCACAGGACTCTGATTTGTTAGTAATGATTTGTCAGGAACAAGTTATACCTGCCATAAAACATACCCTGCTTGATCGTCTTTCAACACTCATGAGAACTACAGTTTACCAAATCATCTTCATGTTATGTTTAATAAGACTTTGAACTAGTAATTAAGACCATCAGTTTATCATAAAAGTCTTTACTGAAGTCACAGAGCAAGCAGGCTGAGGGTTGTTTAGACTTTTATACAGCTGGATGCTTTGCAACCGGAGGAGTCGCAATAGAGTAATGCAAAAATAATGTAGTAGCGTAACAAATTACTTTCTCTACCGAGTAATTAAGTAATATACTGCATTACTTTTAAGAAAAGTAACACGTAACGTGTAATAATTACATTTTTTGAGTAACAACTCCAACATTGTCTTTGAGTCCAGTATATTTTAATTCAGTGGCCTAAATTTGCAAACTTATTACATCTGTAAACTTTTAAAACGTTCACAGAATGAATAATTTGCTAATTTGTGAACATTTTGTGAATCTCTTGTCGATTTAATTTTTTTTTTTTATGTTTGATTTTCTCATGCAGACGAAGCTGGGACTTCTTGATGTTTTGCCCACCATTCGTTGTAGGCCTCCAAGAGAGGTGATGCAGTTATTGGCCAGTCGAAGGTCATCAAGAATTAAGACCTTTGATCCACTGATGGATGATCAGGAGTTTTGCAGTGAGGGAATTCAAAGACCCTATCAATACTTAAAGCGTTATAAGGAGAAACAGGATCTGGATCATTTTAACTACCAGAAGGGTTCCAGAATGGGGGATCCCAGTGACTGTCTCAATCTCTTCCTGTCTTACTGTGGAATGCAAGATCCATCCTGGGGTGAGCTGAAGAACTTCTCCTGGTTCCTCAATGTGCAGCTGAAAGACTGTGAGAACTCACCTTTCTGTGATCGAGAATTTCTTGCTGACCAGCTTCCTGGTTTCAAAGGGTTCATCGTAAAGTTCATGATTCTAATGGCAAGAGATTTTGCCTCGCCTTCTCTGAACACGTCTGATGAAAGTCCCATGCCGCTCACTGAGAACAGTCAGGAAGAGGAACTTCTGGCCCGTCTGACAATTCGTAAGCGCTGGGAAAATGAGTCTCATCCATACATTTTCTTCAATGCAGACCACATGTCAATGTCTTTCCTCGGCTTTAATGTGCAACGATGTTCGCAAAACACACTCAGTGCAGTTGATCCTTGGAGCAATGCAGTCCTGATACGCAATGTGATGTCACAAGAGCTTTTTCAAGGTTTGCAGCGGCAGAGGATATCTCTCACTGAGGATTTTGATCAGTTACCCCGGGCAGACAAAATCAAAAGGATTTCTTGCGTTGTTGGAGCAAAGGAAGGAATTAAAGACAAGCAATTTGATCCAGACCCTACCTATGAGCTCACCGCTGACAATGTGATGAAGATGTTGGCCATACACATGAGATTCCGATGTGAAATTCCTGTTGTCATCATGGGTGAGACTGGCTGTGGAAAAACCAGATTGGTCCGTTTCCTTTGTACTCTGCAAAGGGAGGGAAGATCAGTAGAGAACATGGTACTTGTTAAGGTGCATGGTGGAACCACTGCAGAAATGATCTACAGAAAGGTGAAGGAGGCTGAGGTGCTTGCTCACCGGAACCGTGTGAAGCACGATCTAGACACCATTTTATTCTTTGATGAAGCCAACACCACAGAGGCCATTTTTGCCATCAAGGAAATCCTGTGTGACCGAACAGTGAGAGGACAACCTCTGAAGGCTGACAGTGGTTTAAAAGTAATAGCTGCCTGCAATCCTTACAGGAAGCACTCACCTGAAATGGTGGAACGTTTGGAACGTGCTGGATTGGGATACAGAGTGAAGGCTGATGAAACAGAAGACCGCCTTGGCAAAGTCCCTCTAAGGCAGCTGGTCTACAGAGTTCACCCTCTGCCTCCAAGCATGGCTTCTTTGGTGTGGGATTTTGGTCAGCTGAGTGATTCAACTGAGCTTTCCTATATCCAACAGATTGTCCAGAAGAAAGTTGCTGACCATCATCTGCCACTGTCATGCAAGAGCATCATTTCGAATGTGTTAGCAGCCTCCCAGAAATACATGAGAAGTCGTAAAAACGAGTGCAGCTTTGTGAGTCTCAGAGATGTGGAGAGGTCCATGAAAGTGCTAATTTGGTTTTACCAGCATAGTGATGTCCTTTTCAGGAACTGCCCCCAACTCAGTGAGGATCATAAAACACAAAAGTGCCTGATTCTTGCAGTTGGAGTCTGCTACTACCCATCTCTGGTGACCAAAGAGGAGTACCTGGATAACATTTGTAGGTACTTCCGAGATTGTTATCGCTCTTCAGATGCACTGCAGAGAGAGATTTCTTCCTGTCAAGACTTTTTCCTTCAGAACATACAAACCAGGGAGACTATAGCCAAAAATGTTGCACTTAAAGAGAATGTGTTTCTCATGGTGGTTTGCATTGAGCTCAGAATCCCGCTCTTTCTGGTTGGCAAGCCAGGCAGCTCCAAGTCACTTGCAAAAACTGTGGTTGCTGATGCCATGCAGGGACAGAATTCCCACTGCAAGCTATTCAAGAATCTCAAGCAAGTTCATATGGTCTCCTTCCAGTGCAGCCCTCACTCAAGTCCAGAGGGCATCATAGGGACATTCAGGAACTGTGCTCGCTTCCAGAAGGATAAAAACATGGACGAGTATGTGTCAGTGGTAGTGCTTGATGAGATAGGACTAGCAGAAGATTCTCCTCAGATGCCACTGAAAACCCTTCATCCTCTCTTGGAGGATGGTTGCATTGACAATGACAAGCCAGATCCACACATGAAGGTTGGCTTTGTTGGCATCTCCAACTGGGCTCTTGACCCAGCCAAGATGAACAGAGGGATATTTGTGTCCAGATGGGATCCAAGTGAGGATGAACTTGTTGAAACTGCCAAGGGCATTTGTTCATCCTCCAACCAAATTCTCCTGAAAATCAAACACCTCTTCCCAGCTTTGGCAAAGGCCTTTTTGAGCATCTGTAAGGAGACCTCAAAGAATCAGTTCTTTGGCCTGAGGGATTATTACAGCCTTGTCAAAATGCTCTTTGGTGCAGTCAAAACTACACAGCATGAGCCGGATGGTGAGCAGGTGGTAGAGGCCATCTTACGTAACTTCAGTGGACAGCCAGAGGGTTTTGACCCTGTCATATTTTTCCAAGAGATTCTCCAAGACCTTAAAGAAATTCCAAGACCAAGCACCCTGCAAATGGTAAAAAAGAATCTTGATCATGGCACCACTGAGGAGAGCCGGTACCTCCTTTTACTGACCACCAACAATGCAGCTCTCCATATCCTTCAGCAACAAGTGTTTGCCAAAGGAGACTATCCACAGCCAGAAATCATTTTTGGTTCAGGATTCCCAAAGGACCAGGAATATGCCCAAATCTGCCGTAATGTGAACCGAGTGAAAACATGCATGGAGACTGGACGCACTGTCATCCTCCTCAACATGCAGAATCTCTATGAAAGCCTCTATGATGCCTTGAACCAGTACTATGTTTACCTCAGTAAGCAGCAATACGTTGATCTGGGTCTTGGCTCCCACAGGGTCAAATGTCGTGTTCACACAAACTTCAGACTGGTGGTAGTGGAGGACCAGAAGAAGGTCTATGAGCACTTTCCAGTACCCCTTATCAACAGGCTGGAAAAACACAGAGTGGATAGGAGCACCGATTTGGAAGCATGGCAGCACACAGTTCTTGACAAACTGAGACAGTGGGTGAAGGAATTCTCCGGCGAGGCGTCAGAAGATTTCAAACTATCTGACATTTTTATTGGCTTCCATGGTGATGCCTGTGCCAGCGCTCTGTTGCAAGCCCTGGAAAGGAGAGAACTAAGAGTGGAAGACACTCAAGAAGCACAAGGCACTCAAGAAGGACAGCAGCAACAGGAAGACAAAACACTTGAGACAAGCACACAGAAAGATGTTATTCAGCTGGAAGATGATCGGGTGGGTGATGCAATGGAAACAGATCAAGAAACTGAGACATGCGAAAAGAATGATGATGAATCCATTGAGGTATGTAATGAAAACAAAGTGATGTCAGAAAGTGAAGAGATGATGGACACAGATAGTGATTTTGAGTCTGCGAGACAAAATGAGGAGGACGTAGTCTTGGATTTAGCCAAAGGTCTCTTGTTAAACTGTGCCACCCCTGATGCCGTGGTGAGGCTCAAGTATTCAGATTTAGCAAAGCAGGAAATAGACAAACTCCAGAGATTGTACTTCCAGCAACAGCATCACCACTCACTTCGGGATTTTCTGGAAGATTGCTTGAAGGTGTATCAGGAGTCCAGCAAGTTTCTGGAGGTAAGGTGCAAAACAGACCTCTAGTTTGTGCTTCATATTCCTTACAGTGTGTTTACTGCACTGTGTGCTTTGTGATTTTGCGTAGGTTACTACATTCTCCAGCTTGTTAACCAAATCAGATATCAAGATTGTAGCCCACGCTCTAGGACTGCATACAGACAGGATCCTACTACTGTCGCTCCACCAGTTCGACACTGAAGTCTCTTTCTGCAATAAAATACGGTAACGGCTTTTCAAATAAAGCAAAATTTACACTTTAGCATTTTCACTAGTTATTTTTTAATGAGTTCTTTGTGCAAAATAAAGCTGCTCTCCTATGATACTCGATCTGACACTGAGCTCCAACCATTTTGGACCACAGCTGATATTCCTTGTTCTACTCTGCAGTATTGGTTTGGTTTCTGAGTTGGTTGGTTTCTGGGATATCCTCTCTGGGGAAGCACCTAAATGATATCAACAAGCACCACAACAGTGACCTGGCCAGCGAGCCAGCCGGTAGAGAAATTGGAGACTGAAAAGATGTCGCTGCTAACCAGCTTGTCCCTTTTAAATTTTATATGTTTCTACTGGCTGGCTTGCTGCCCAGGTAACTGTTGTGGTGCTTGTTGATGTCATTGTTCTTCTCTGGAGATCTAATGCGAGCTGATGGGCTGCTCTAAAGATTGTAGTCGTAACCTTTCCATTCTTCTTTTTACTGTTATTCCCCTCCATGAGCTCCACCAACAGTGCTCTTGTTTTTTTCTTTTTTAAGAGCAAGGAGGATTGTGCATCAATCGCAGATGGTATTGTTATTGTAAATGGATGTGCAGCTGTTGTTAAAATATCTGATCAGCCTCCCAAAATAAAGTCTGCATGTGTAAAACATTAAAAATGTCAGATATTGATCAAATCCAGGCTGCCATAGGACGAGAGGCGGGGTGCTGGATCTGGACAGGTTTCCAGTCTCTCACAGAGCTAAAGTAAAACTCAAAGTTATTATTGTAATTAAAAAAAAAAAAGACAGTGTAATTTCAAGTTTTAGCTGATGATGGCAGAGTTTCAATGTTACAGTGTCTAAACATAGACAGTGATGCAGAAATGAGTAAGCCTGGATTTGCAGGTGCTTACAGGTTTAGTTCAGGGGAGCATTTTCTATGCACAGGTATCAGAGATGCTGATGAGGATTAATCTTGCTCCTGCTCATCTGTCTGTATTAGGGGTTTCCTTCAAAACGCTGGCCACTCTCTTCATATTCTGCTAATCCAAATGGACCTCGAGGAATCCCGCTGCAGCAGCGAGCTCATTGCATCAGCAAAGTAGGTCTCAACCTCAAACTCCTGAACAGATCTGATTTCAAGCAGGGTCAGTGAGAAACGGGACATTGTAGGCATTTGAGTTGTATTTGTCTGCCAACAGATACTGCACCATGAATTATTTGATGTCACTGGAGGATCACACTTGTTGGGTGATTTTCATTGTGAAGGTTTCAAGGATCCCAAGTCGTTCCCAGTACATCGGTTTCCAAGGAGGTGAGGACCAAGTGGAAAAACAGTCATTGTTGCACAACAGTTATTTGCATTATTCCAGCATTATGCTTGATGTATCACAATAATAACATAATACTTTATCTTTCCTATCAAAGGAGTTTGGCACTCAGTGCATATTGACGACCTGAGAGATTCGGAGGACATGAGCCTGAACCTGTCGGTTTTCTGTGGAACTTTGATTAGCAGCCTGCTCAAACCTGCACTCACAGGTAAACACTGTGCAGGAGAAGTATTATACTGTATCCAAATAGATAGTTTTAGATCTCTGCTCTATAATGATAGCGATTGCGTCAAGGAAATAAAAACTTGTTTTCACTCTACCTGGAGCTTATTAATCATCATTTCATACAACATTGTGTTTTAATCCAAAGTACCCACAGAATAACAAAGGATGAAAGATGCTATTGTTTATATTTCTTGCTCATTTAAGATAATTAGCCAGCTAGGCTAGCTCTCTTAACAACAGTACCTTTTATTTTCACAGTGTCATTTATTTAAGGTTCTGCAATTTGTCTGTGATATATCAAACAGTTACTGAGATGTTAGATGTTAAAGACTTTTAATGCAACAGGAGAAAGCGGGTAAATTATTTATAATTACTAACATTTCACCAGCTAGCTTTAATAAGCCTGAGTGCAGTCACAGGTGTTTGGTTTTATATTTATTTATTTATTTAATCTAAAAAGTAAAATTAAGCTCTTAACTAGATTTTTATGAAATATATAATTTTGGCTAAGGCAATTTAAGCTACATTTTTTTGTTACATAAACAGTATTCTTAATCTTCATCAGCAAACCACGATGATCGAGACACTGTGAGGGGAGGAGAGGCCTCTAAAGAAGACAGACATGTGAGTTAATGTGTAATGAAACCATGTTTCATTATGTTTACATTTTCAAACTTGAAAAATAATATAATAGTCTTTGCTTACAGGGCGACAGAGCTCAGCTTCACAGTCTGTCTTTAGTGAGGTCATGCATCCAAAAAGCGGTGGGTTTGCTGAGGGACCCCGACGGCGTGGCACCAAGAAGTATGGAGAGGATGCACGTCCTTCTGAATCTTCTGGGAACTGGTGAAAACCACACAGGAGGTAAATATCCAATGCAGATCTCTGTTTATATATTGCTTCAGTACGCTTTCATTTCCCGACAACACAAAGTGCTTCAAATATGCAGAATTTTGAAAGGGTTTGATGACTAATATCGCTCAACTAACCTTAGATTCTTCATTTCTTTCTAATCAAACTGCTCTCTGTTTAAAGCTCACTTTCAGAGGTTGTTGTTGAGCAGACTGGCTGAGGCGTTGGCACAAAGAGAAGAAACGATGGGCGCTCCTAAAGAGTGGGTGAGCTTAGAGGCCAAGAAACGCCACGCTCTGCAAGAGGGAGGGACCCTGAGGTAAAAATCTTCTGCTGTAGGGATAATAAACTTCACAAGAACCTGTGTGGCATCATTAACTCAGTCAAAAGTATTAATTTGACTTTATACCTGTCTATGCAGAATGAATCCCGAATTGCAATAAATCCAGTAAAACTAAATATTTGTAAATTGATCAGTTTTTGGAGGTGAGGTGCTCCAGATAGTATTGGACATTTTTATTATTTGGTCATGCACATGTACAAATTAGGCACTTCTATCCTATGATTTTCTGTTTTATGTATAAACAAAAGAAAAAATACTTGTTTTGATAATTGACTGTTTCAGAAATTTGGTGTTCTCTTGTGCTCATTTTTATTGTCAGTGCAGTTCGATGGTGTTCTTGGTTTCTCTGAGACATTTTTAGGAATACATATAAAATAAACTTGTCATATCTTTGGATTTAAGACATACGCTGTGGCGCTGTCTTCAGTCCACCGTGACACCGATCCTGGCCAGCATGTTGGAGGTTATGGACAGGTATGCGAATCTGGACCTGCTCTCTGATGACAGGCCCAGTCAGGGCCTGATACAGCTGTGGTTGGACATCCTGGGAGACTCGCAGGTTTTACACCTAACACCTCTACAAAAACAAAGGTACTGTGCATTACCTCTTCTGTGTGTGAACATTATCACCACCTCTCTGACATTTGCTGTTGGTCCTTCGTGTGTTTCCAAAGCACCTCTAAGGCCAGCACGTAATGTAAGCTGCGTTTTGGAGTTACACCATATGTGTCACTGCGAAAGCTTGGCACTTTCTGAGAAATCTGGTCCTGTCTAAGTTCCTAAAGTCCTTACACCTGTCCAGTTCTCTTACATCTAACACATTAATTTTTATTAAAACCAACTATGTTCTTATTGTCTAATATATCCCACACTTTGACACAGAGATATTCACATTTAATCATGTCAGCTGAGAGTGGTAGTACTGTTTCGGTTCATCTGTGTAATAAAAACTGCATTTTGTGAACATAAAGCAATTTTTTTCTCTAATTATAATATTTTCCAGTGAATCCGATCAGGAGGTGCTTGTGCAGCATTACTTCATGCTGGATGGTGAAGAACGGCCCTGCTCGGCCCCGTTCAGCTGGCTGATCAGCATGCACCTCGAGACTCTGTGGGAAGAATCTGAATTTATGCCAGGTTAATGACTGAAAATGTAAACTCAAAAACAAATCAAACAAATGAAGTAGATGTACAGCAGGTTGAAATGGATATCTGTCTGTCTCTCTTAACTTCAGTAACAAAAGAGGGTGGCGCAGAGAGGATTCTCCAGTTTGTGAGCACCTTCAACAACAGCAGGCTGGGCAGTCACCTCCAGAAGCTCTCAGATGGGGACCGTTTGGATTATGGCCACCGCTATCTGCATGACTTCCTGCTGCTTTCTTTGAAGATCAAGTCAAAGGAGGAGCTAAAGGTACAGATATTATCAGTCATATATTTCAATAAAACATGTTTTGGGTAAAATAGTCTTAGAGTTATTTAAGTTTTTGCAAAATCAAAATTAATTTTTAATAGCTTTGGATTTATTCAGAAACAGCTGAATAGCTCCGTTCCATGCACTAAAAAAATCCTGTACATTCTGCATAGAAACACGCTGTCTGTTAATAGACTAGCCATACCTACAAGTACCACAATCATCCATCCATCCATCCATCCATTTTCTTCCACTTAGCCAGTTCAAGTTCATGTGTCATAAAAATCTTGGGGACATTGATCATAGGATCAATACTGGATCACACAGTTTTTCCAAGTGGCAAATCATCTTTTGATCACAATGAGAGCTTCTTGCCATTAAACAAGCAATATATGTAAGATGATGAATGAGAAGATCATAGTTAAAAGAAGTCATGAAAACACCCATGAACTTTCAATTAATTTTGGTGACGAGAAAGAGGCCCTGCGACAGCTTTTTGTTGTTTTAGCAGCTAATTTAACTCCTGCTCAATGAGAAATCTGCCTGCTTGGCTAACTCCGATGGTTTTACAGTGGCGTTAATTATACGTGTCACATGCAGGTGCTCACCAAGGCCATGCTGGGCTGCGTGTGTGAGCTTCAGACATCCACGGGCACCATCGCTGACCTCTCTCCTGCTTGGATAATGGCAGCTTCAAAGCATTTTGCACCCAGACTGGACACCCTCTGCCACATATTTCTGCTGCAGCCCCAGCTAGCCAATCATGTTGCTCAGCAGGGGTCAAAGAGGGAGCCAGAAGAAATGGTGAGGATAATCTTTTTGGCTTCACTTGAAACATTCTCATCACATTTATGTGTTTTACGTTCTTAATAAGTAAGTCTTTTATTTCTGGCAGGTGGAGGACATTTTAGCTCTCGGTATCTGTGTCGAGGAGACCAAACTTCTGACCGTGACCTCCCTGGACGAGTGTGAGTCCTTTATGCGCAGGGTGGAGTTACTGCAGCCGTGTCTCGATGGAGCATTCGGTCAGAAATACAGTGCCCTGTGTGGCCCTGCCAGTCGACAACACCTGGACTCCATCAGGTGAGTCAAGGTGACAAGATGTAGAGAAGAAAAATAAAAATATTTCTGTGTTTCTTGGGTTCATTTTTATTCTCGTTTGCCTTTTCAGGTCACTGTGGCATGGGATGCTGGTCGTCGCGTCTTTCATCCAGCATGTCACCTATAAAGTTAAACAGGGCGACCCGAGATTGAAAGATCTGGCTCTCAAACACTGCAACCTTCACCTGAACGTATGTAAAAATGGTTTCTGCGTCTTCTGTGTTTCTCCGGATTTCACAAATTTATCGAGCAGATAACAGCATGAACACTTCTCTCATTTTGACTCTCATTTGCTGTGTGAAGGAGCAGATCAGCTGTTTTCCACTGAAACTTAATGGGTTTTTGTTGTAATAGTTTTAAACAGTTTAAGAGCTGTAACAGAAATCAAAAGTTCGGAGAAATGCAGGGGTGGAATTTAACCTGGAATTTAAGACCTGATGCAGGAAAACGACTCACTCTGACAAAACTCCAACTAAATTTTTAATAAATACATATGGCCGGTGTTACATGAGAGTAAAAATGAGTACAAAAAAACCAAAACACAACTCTGATCTAACTGCTGATGACTCAAAACAAAACACGTTTCCACTTCTGATCTTCTAACAGCTGATGCAAGAGTCTCCTGATGTAAAAAGTGAGGACACGCTGCAGCAGCTGATCCGCATCCTCAATTCTTTCCACGAGGAGTGCATCAGCAGGGACCTGAGGTCAGACACTTCAGTTCAAGACTTGATTTTAGACCTAATTTGACAGCAGTATTCAGACCTGTTTCATTAATGGGGTGAATCTTAAATTAAATCATTTATAATAAGATAATAAATATCTTACCTGGTCTTATTTTACAGATATATGTGATTCCTCTCTAATGATTTGTTTCTGTGCAGGTTTGGCATTTCTTGCCCGGTTTGCCTCTCTGAGCTCAAAGAGCCGTCCGTCCTGCCGTGTCAGCACATTATCTGCCTGCCGTGTCTCCAGCGCTGCATTCAGGCCCACAGGCGGTGCCCTAAATGCAGGAAGGAACTGCCATCCGAATTCAACCCCACTGTTTCTCTCACCATCAAGTGAGTGGGAAGAAATAATGTAGAATCTACAGTCGGTCATGTGCTGAGCAATCTGTGCAATAATAGTTTAATGGACCATCTTAGAATACCACGGAGGGGTTGACAAAATATGTTTATAGTGAGGTTTTACATATATAACGCTCTGACTGGAAACACCTGTTGCCCCTGTGCTTGCCTCACCTGGGCCACAGCCAATCAGAATCCAGCCACAAATGTCCTAAGAAAACTAAACAATCGCATAAAAATCATTCCCACAGAGGACGCTTCACATACACAAACAAACAGTCCTTCGGTTAAACATCTGTTACAAGTTTGCTTAAGAGCTGCGTAGTTTAACCTTGGATGCCATAATTTCATGTTCACTCTCATAGTCGGTCTTAATTCAGTGATGCTGTACTGCAGTGTTATTAAAGTCTGAAAGCTTTCTTCTGATTAATGGCTAACTGTATAAATTTGTGTTGCTCAGGACATCGCTTGAACAGCAGGCAACTATTAGACGCTGCTGTAATGCCTTCTTCCTGGAGGTGGTGTCCAGGTTCTGCCTGTCAGAGGGTCAGAGCCCAGGAGAAGGGGTCGTGGAGCTGCTCTTCTCTTTACTCGTCTTCGCCACCGGTCAGTGAGTGAATTAGTCAGTGATATTAAGCAGATAACTGATAATGCTCTGGCAGTAATGGCATTCCCTCTTTCATTCCTTTGTGTGCTGCAGGAGACGTGTACAGGACCAGAGAGCTCACTCCCTTCCTGGAGTGTGTGGATAACAGTCCAGTGGTCCGATCTGTGCTGCCGAAGCTGCTGCTGCAGTACAGGTGAGGGCGCGAACCCAGCGAGTCAGGGTAAATTAGAACTGACGCTGTAGAAACACGACATGAAAACTAAAGTGTGAAAGAAAAAAAACAAGGCTCAAAGAAGAGATTTCATTGAACCTCCTGTATGTGGAGATTTGGTAAGAATCTTTTTCTGACTCATTGGAATATATGTGTTAGCTTTGACCAGGTGAAGGCTCACATTCACACCTACCTGAAGAACCTGGAGGAAAATCTTCTAGATAAAGAAGACCGCACTGAACTCTACCTGCTGTTCGTTAACTGCTTCCAGGTGAAAACAGACAGACTCCCCTTCCCCTTTAGTTCTCTCTGCATTAAAATTTTCACCTGGATTGTTTATGTTTGTATATTAAGTTCATGTAATTTAACAGAAATGAATTGTTTCACATGATGAGAGAATTCAACTTTGAGCGTACATGATCCTTTATTTAACAGAAATCAAAAATCAACTTTTGCACAAATTTTCAGCCTCAACTAACTGTCTATTTGCCACTCAGGATTCTCTGTTGTGCTCCAAAGCGAGAGAAGTGGAGCAGAGCGTAGAACAGCAAACACAAAAAGAAATCAGCTTCCTGAGCAGGATCACCAGGAAACAGACTCCAGACAGACAGGAGGACCCAGCAGAGTTCCTGCTCAACACCGCCAGGCTCAGAATGTGTTTGAGCACTGCTGCAGAGCTGCTGGAGAGAGCCACAGCTCAAGGTGGGCTTAGACTTTGAGTCACATATATGTATGTATACGTGTATGCCTGAAATGTGATATCTAAAACTGTGGTGCTGTGAATTTGGATCAGGTGTAAGTCAGTTATCCCAGGCAGATTATAAGTGTTTCGTCTTGCATTCAAAGGTGGAGAAATGGAGGCTAATCCGTACCTGCTGCAGGTCAGAGGTGTGTGTGAGTACAGCGGTAATGATTGGCTCAGGGTTTATCTGCTCCGAGCCCTCCACAGAAGGTCCGGCATCGACCGCATCCTGTCTCTGATGAACAGCCCGGCCTCGAGGTGGATCTTCCCTGCAGAGGTGCTTCGACTCCAGGTAAGAAAATATCTAAAACGACAGAGCTCTGTCCATCCATCAGTCCATCCATCCATCCATCCATCCATCTATCGTCTATCCATCCATCCTTCCATCCATCCATTTTCCTTCTATCATCCTTCTATCCTTTCATCCATCTTTCCTTCCTTCTATCATCCTTCCACCCATCCATC
>VVHJ01061818.1:0-15499 GCA_015107715.1 Tylochromis polylepis | reverse complement strand
ACACACACACACACACACACACACACACACACACACACACACACATTACTGAACAACCTTGTGTTGTTGATGGATCACCTCAGATGTTCCCCTGACTGAAGTCTGGTCCGTTTTCAGCATCTTTTTCCTGCCATATGATTGCGTTTGTCTCTGCTCGGACTCTCACATGAACTTTTAACGAGGGGAAAAACGCTCATCCTCCAGCTTCATTATGCTGATGTGTTAATATTATCCTAACCATAGCTCTGTAGCTAACCACCTGGTGGCACACCATTATATGCCAGCAAAGTGATACCAGAGCTGTGTGTTTTAGTTTTTTAGAAATCCCCTCAGTCAGAACATGGTATATCATCTCTAGATTGAAACTAGAGAGCTAACACCCTGCTGACTTCTAACTCTGTTACTGTGTAAATCCTCTTTTTCGTGGAGGTCTGGATGTTAACTTTGTTGTAACACCTGGAAGAGCAGCTGCTCTGATCGTTTTATTGAAGATGAAAGAATCTGGGAGTTTTTAACTCTCAGTGAGGCGGTGTTTGTTTGAATCTGGGAACTGAAGAAGAGTTTGGACCCAGAATCAGCTAATGACGTCAGACTCAAGAGGCAGATTAGCTAAGACAGCTGGATCAAGTAAAGATTTTTTAAGTAAAGGCTCAATTATAACCTAGTAATAAAGATAACGTGATCATAGATAATCTTCTGACATATTAAGTCAATATAACTTTTGTAAGTGTACTATGAGCCCCTATTTGGACCTCTTTAAAACATTTAGTACCTCCTCTCAATTTTTAAGTGTAAAACATGGCATAAAATTTCCTGTAAACTATATACATTATATCTCATGTTACATGTCTTCTGTTTTCCAGCATCCTGTTGTTCTTTCACAGAATTTCATGTCTCAACACAGTGAATCAACAACTAGATGATTAGTGGAACTTCCAGGCTTCGACTGCATAGGCCAGGGGTGTCGAACTCCAGTCCTCGAGGGCCGGTGTCCTGAAACTTTTACAAGTGTCTCTGCTGCAACATACCTGAATAAAATTTGTAGGTCATTAGCAAGACTTGACTGCATGCCGAGGTGGCAACCCTCTACTCAAGTAAATTTAAATAAAAATGGCCTGTATTTTGTATAGCGCTTTACTTAGTCCCTAAGGACCCCAAACCCACATTCAGTCATCCACCCATTCACACACTGGTGATGGCAAGCTACATTGTAGCCACAGCCACCCTGGGGCGCACTGACAGAGGCGCCACCGGGCCCTCTGACCACCACCAGTAGGCAACGGGTGAAGTGTCTTGCCCAAGGACACAACGACCGAGACTGTCCAAGCCGGGGCTCGAACCAGCAACCTTCCAATTACGATCACGATCGCCCTTAAAAGTGCAAGTTAAAAAAACTTCTTTTATTGCACCATGTTCATTCACTCTTGAGCTGCTGTAACATGAATCAAATGGCTGAATTGCTACCTCAGCATGCAGTCACGTTCTATAGAGTCTTGCTAATGACCTACTAAATTTTATTCAGGTGTGTTGCAGCAGGGACACATGGAAAAGTTTCAGGACCCTCGAGGACTGGAGTTCGACACCTGTGGCATAGGCAGTCTTCTAATGTATGTTTTTACCACCCCATTGTATCTCTGTCGGTTTTCCTTTGTTACATGTCTCATGGTTGAGAAAAGTTTAAGTCAACACCCATTTTTTACGGGTTATTTTGCCCGTCACTGCTACAAATCACTGAAACTGATTAACATTCAGTCGCCTCACTCTGAGTTTCTTCCTGTGTGGACACCCTTTAAGTTCTTGTTGCTGTTCAAAGCATTTAAAAGAATAAATAAGAATAAATAATAATGAAGCGCTCCAAAAATAATGTCCATGTTTTCACCTGATAACTCCAGGAAAGCAGCAGGACTTTGGTGTTGGAGTCTTCGGCAGAGGAGGAGACTTTGATGACGATAGACTCCACGATGACTGTGCCATCAGGGAGGTGCTGGATGGTGTAACCTTTTAACACACTGAAGCAAAGAAAAGCAAAAGGATCTAATTAGATAATTATTATCAAGCAGACTTTAGAACAAGCAGATAATAAGGCAGACAAATTCACATTAATCATTAGCTAGTGGCAGATTAGTGACCTTACTCGCACCTCTTAAGGTGTGTATAGATTCTGTGGAGCGTGTCGGCGTCGCTGTGCGGATCCTGGAGCTGCACGTGGCAGGTGAACCGTAACTGATGCTCATTGAGGCCCAGCTCCTTCAGGGCCTGCTCTGATGATACCAGCTTCAGACTCTGTGTGTAGTGAAATACACAAGGGAGTAATTATCATTATACGGTAAATAATAACTGAGCAACTGCACGCCACAAATGAAAGGGATACAGCTGCTGGTTTATTAGGTACACAGATCTAAAGTTAAACCACGCAATGTGATGCAACATTACTGAAATATATCAAAGCAAGTTATAAAATAACTAAGCAGAAAACTGAGTCATCTTAAAAGGTAGATCTGGATCTTTATGTATATTTCGGTGTTCCTAATAAATTAGAAGCTAAAAACATATTATAAACCATGACGCTTACGTTTTCCTTCATGATGAGCGTTCCATGCATGGTGCGAGGTTTTTTGGGATCAGGCAGCGGTCCTACAGCACAGTAAATAAGATAAATAGCTGTATAAACTGCTACTTATGGTCAAAACTGAACAAAACAGTGAACAACAATGCAAGTCCTGCAACGAAGGCTGTCAGTAGGGTTAAGTTCAAGAAAAGTGAGCAAACCCATATTAACCTCTGAACTAGAGAGGTGGTCTGCTAAGGAAGTTCCATGGGTTAGTGAGGTAAGCTGAGGTTAAAGTCAGGGTGTCACAAAGGTAGTTTTAACCTGGCTAGATCACCATGGTAACTTATGCTGAACACGTAGCCTGGTCTGGAAAAGGTTATGCTCAGAGATTCAGTTTAAAACTGTCTGGAAGCACCACATGAATTCAAAAGTTTAACAATTTTCTGCCAGCATTGCTCTCTTGATTGTTCTTTTATTTGAGGTTCCAGGGCTGACTTTTTCCATTTTATTTTTTTTTTTTTATTGTCCATCACCCATTCCTCTGATAATTCCTGACAGATGCAGGCGGAGCTCAATCTGTCAATTTTGTGTAGAAGTAGAGCAAAATGGCGCATCAAAGGCCCCTTTTCCATGTGATCTTTTGTGCAGAAGGCCTGGGTTAACACAGAAGGTTGATAACCAGTGTTGCAACTGGGGTTTCAGGTATCATGAAGCCAGCAAACACAAAGAAAGCCTGGTCACGTTGAACTTGATTTATAGTACACCTCTCTGGAGGCCAGGCTCTATTGCTTATAAAACCAGTGCCATTTTTAAAAGTTTACCAAGGATGCTGCTTTCGCTGAAGAGGCCACCTTCTACAACAAATGTGGCATTTGTTAGACTTCCTTTACAATGAAACAAATTGTGTTAAATTGCAGTTTAATATGAAGAATGTTTATAGTGTTTAATTTTTTATTATTTTGTTTAACCAATGAAGTAAAATTGTCAATATCGGCATCAGTTGAGCAGTAAACTCACTCTGTATTAGTGGTAAGATGAGTTATCTTAATACAAAATCCTCCCAAGTGTCCATAGAGCTAAGGGTTGTTCATTTTGGCCTCACAGTTTGAAGTGGTTACTCACTACACCTGGGGTTATTTTTATTCCAGGTAGACATGAGAAAGAATAGTCTAAGGCTTACGGGGTTAATAATTCAACATCTAATTGGAATTATATGTTGAATCTTTTAATATGACAAGTTGTTTTCAAATCTCATTCTGTTATTCTTTTATTTCCTTAAAATGTGTGCCAGCGATGAGCTACAACAAACAGATTGGCCACCATTAATCCCACATTTCACATTTTAGAAAATGAGTACAATGATCATCTGTTTCTTTTTAATTATGTACAGACATACCTTTAGCTTTTGTGCATATATATATTTTACTCTTGCAGAAGTACTCATATTTTTTGGTTTGTTTTTAAGGTATAATGTTTTAATGAATGACCATTTATGGCTCCTAAGTCTTTAAAATACCAGTAATAACTGTTACTGGAAAACTTTAAAACTCGATAAAAGTTATACAGTCATAAAGCTGCTGCTGTAACGTCCCCACTCATCCTCTGAATGTCACATAAATGACATTTGCCATTACCACAGCTAATGTGGGTCACAATTCAGAATGGAGGTTGCACAAAAGGGGAACAAATGTTTTCTGCCAACCAATGTCAGGACAAATAAAGATAAATCTGAAGTGAAACCATGTAGGCACATTGCACCTAAATCATTATTACCGCAGAAAGCAAGTTACCTCCAAGAGCCATCTCCCTCTTCAGTAGGTTTAGTGAGATATCAACGGGCACGCTAGGGTTTGTGGTCACAGTCGTTGTCTCTCCATTAGCGGGCATGTAACAGTCGATACCTGTCATTAAAAGAAGAGAAGCATTAAATGTGAGCATGTTTAACTGATTTTGAGCTTTACTGATGAGCGGACGGTCTGCACTCACTGAACTCCTGCTCGATCTTCCCCTTCAGGAACTCCATTTTTACTGCCTCTCCGTGCACCAGCAGCATGTTGCGAGGCTCTGCCATGCGAATGAGCTGCATGATGCCTTTGGCGTCTGCATGTGCACTGAAGGACATGTACTCAACCTGCAGCTTCACATCCAACTATAAGAATCACAGAGAGCTTTAAAGGCAATGCATGGCGTATGCTATTAAAGATGACACTATTGCCTGCAGGTGGTGAAACTGAGCCTAGTTTAAAAACTGGGGCTAGTTTCACAAAGATATTTAAAAGAAGTTTAACCCTACAGAACAATCTTTCTAATGCAATGTAGTTTCTTAGGCTAATCTGACTTAGTTTGCTCAAAAGCAATAAAGAATGGCTCATTTAAACCTAAAAAGACACATTTTACTTCCATGCTAACTTAAGGAATGGTAATAATGAGTAACATCTATCTTGATAAGCAACAGTCAATAACAAAACAACAAAAACAAAAGATCGCTCATAACTTTCGGGGAAAACCTTCCAGGTAAATTGTCCTCCTAACAGTGGAATTCTTCTAAATGACTGACAGTTTCTGCAGGGATAAACAGATAATCAGTAAGATACTGTCACCTGAGCATTAATTTTCTTCATCTTAAAAAAAAACAAACAACTTAATTAATGACTATACTGCTTTCTGTAATGGATGAATTTAGGTATCTCTCTGAAGTCTGACTATTTGGTTTAACTAAACTATAGTCAAAGTCTGTCTTTGTAAATTCATTTACATGACACATTACCAAAAACCTCAGTCCTTTTCAGAAAAGGCTGTTGCAAGTACAAGCACTGATAATAACCATAACAATAAAAAAAAATATCACATTATTGTTGTTTTTTTAGCATGGTTTTTAAAGGTCAAACCATACTCTCATACTAGAGTAAACTATTTTCCAAGAAAAGAGACGAAACACACATAATCAAAAAACCTGAAGATGAATTTGACTGACATCATCATT
Source organism: Tylochromis polylepis (assembly GCA_015107715.1). NCBI lineage: Eukaryota > Metazoa > Chordata > Actinopteri > Cichliformes > Cichlidae > Tylochromis > Tylochromis polylepis. The sequence goes on along the minus strand of VVHJ01061818.1, from coordinate 9,965 downwards.
TTTTCTCTCTAGACATCATCATAAAGTCATTTACGGGAATTATTTTGGCCCCTAATAACTGTGCAATGATGTGACAGGGCTCATATGTAACACTGCAGGCTTCATCAGTCTATTAAAGTGATGGTGATCTGTTAGTCAGGTCAAGGTCACTTTAAAATTTATGTGCTTTAAACCTTAGAGCTCAGTACACATTCTATGTGCATGGTAGTGCTGTGCCATATAATATTCTCTGCAATAATACCAGCATAAACTTTTATGGGATACAAAAGTGTCATATTGCTATGTGTTTACATTATCTGGAGAGCACAACAACAACATCTCAGAGATGTCTGACAACACAAGCCCTGTGTCAGCTTCCAAGAACAATTTAGCAAAAAGGGAGCTACTTCAGCGCTCTTTAACAAAGCACAGGGGTTTGTGGAATACGTGAGAAAAGTGCTCCCGCCAAAAGCGAAAACAACAAACTTCTTTCACCCAAATAAACGTTATAAAAGCTACCGTGGAAGGAACACGAGGAGGAGATGCTAGCAGGTGGTGACGAACAGCACCGAAGTAAACAAATGACTCAGCCAAGCAAGAACAAACAGCGGATGGAAATTACTGATGGAGCCTCGATCCCAAAAAACCTCGACCCAAGTTACAACATCCAAGGTAAAAAATAATTTTCAATTTCAGTTTTATTATGTTGCTATGTTACACTTTTCCACTGAAAACACTAGCACTACTTTGTGCTTTCATCTGACTTATGGTGTGTCCCTGCATATACTGCTGCACCACTACTCCTGCTGTATAATGCTGCTGCTGGCACCTTGTGGCAATAGCGTCACACTTTGAATCAGGTAGTCTATCATCAATGACAGCAGCTAAATGGAAAAGGAGGATGGAAAATGCCCTTCATTTTAAAAAAAAAATTTAAATACTGCCACCTGCAAGCTGCACTCAAACAAATGTTTTTCTCTTTGAAAGTATTATTGCATATTTCCTTCAAATATTGTGATACACTTTTGAGACTATATCATCTAACCCTAAGAGACTGCACAGACATACATGAGTGTGGTCTAGTAGAACTGTCTTTTCACACTACTGCTGAAGGTTTTGTGAGAAAAACAGCTGAAATGAAAGACATTAGCCACTACACTCACTATGTAACAATGTTCTATGTCAGTATCCGGTCAAGTAGTGCGAAGCGGTCAGAAAATATAATCGTGTGCATGCTTGAAAGGGACCATAGCGAGCTTCAGATGTTTTTTTTTCCTCCCTGTATATAAATTTATCAATAGGCCAGAAAAAACAGGTACATGTACAGGCCTTTTTTGGGTAAGGTAACACTGACCAGCTATGCAGACTAATGGTGGTTATGTTTCCAGCCACTGGCCAGAAGCCCATTTTGAGCCTTTATTAGTTCCGTTAGACAGGGACAAGACAGCAGGTCCGGTTTTTAATCTTTATGCTAAACTAACATCTTCCTAGCTGCAAATTTTTATTGAAGTAGTAATTATTTGCTCATCTAAACTCTCCTGAATACGATGGAAAATTTGGAGTTACTCGATTTAGGATTGACTTTATCTGCTTTTTTTTTTTTTTTTCATCTTAAGAAAATAAAGTAAGTCTTACTGTTGCTCTGCCTTCCATCTCCAGTTTCCTCTGCCCGTTTAGGATTTTGTGACCGATTGTTCCCTGTACACAGTAGCCAGGCATGATAACCTAAAAAGAAGAAGAAGAAGAAAGAAAAAAAAAAGCACACTTTTTAGGTTTTAAGTGTTACAATGTTCAAAAATGCTGTCCATTTCTTTACAATACTTACCATGTTCTTCTCATTGCCAGCCCATTTCTTGAATATCTGTAAGGACTGACCTGCATGCAGCATTCCCGGTGTTGCAAACACCACCTGAAAGTGTCCACATCGTTTTACTTCACTGCACTTTGACTTCTTCAGTGAGAAGCTTCTCATACTTTTGATGTACAAAGGGACTCACCATAGGACCGGGATTATCAGCGTAGGAGCGATCAAAAGCCTTGATGTGCTTAAATTCAAACATGTTTCTCTGTACAAAGGTTTTTCGAATCTTCTGGTTGGTCCACGTTATGAAAAGCTTGTAGTAATGATTAGCTTTCTCTGTCAGTCCAGTGGAGAAGTAGATTGGGGCCTTCAGGTTCATTCTCTCCCTGGGTGGTGAGAGGGGGCAATTAGAGCGTCTGTCCAAAGAGCCAGTGAAGAAGTTAATGTGCCACATTTATTCTATCAAGCTTAATACATTGAATACAGCTATTTCAGGGAGCTGCCCAGACAAATATCAGCCCTTTTTGTATTGTAATCATGTCCAATTACTCCACACTGAAAGGACCTTTTATTTAATTGGAATGTCAACAATTATGTGCTAGAAAAATGGCCTTTATCTTATATCATTCACCTAGGGAACAGACCGTGATTATCTTCACGCATCACTGTCTTTGCTCTCTTCTTTCTAGCTTTCACAGAGACTTCCTCCCTATTTTAATAGAACCCATACAGCAAGCAGAGATAAAAGGCACACTTGCTAATGTTTCTGAAGTCTTTTAAAACAGATCTGTACCAAAATGTTTCCAACAGGATGCAGAGTTCTTGTGCTCGACCGAGGGCAAAAACTGGAATAAGAACCTGGAAGGTTGGGAAGAAGAAAAAGGATCTTAGAAAATATATAATACTAAAATGAAGAAAACCCAACTACTACCAAAAAATGCAATATTCAATAAACTTTAACTTTTACCTTTCCTCCTCTTTCTATGGTTTCATGAACTTTCTTCAGAAAGTCCCGCTCTCTGCATCTCTTTGAGTCACGGATGGTGGTGGCGTATGTAGACTCAGAGATGAGGATGTCTGGGCGACACTTATCGATCCACGCGGCACTGTGAATATACAACACCAGCATGATGAAGCTGTTACAGTCAAAAGCTTGCAAAAACCTACAAATTCAAAGATGTTTTAATTATAATTTTCCATTTTCTAATTAGGGAATAAAACTAAAGACATCAAAACTAATAATTGAACAAACATGGATTCATACAGTCGGGCTAAACGTTTAAAGAAAGCGTGCATTTAAAGTATGTATACAAAAAGTTAAGGCAATGACTTAAAAATACATTCTTTCTAATGGCCAGCTATACAACCCAAACATACGATGTCCAGGAAAACGTTCTTTTCTTGTTACTGCTGAAAGTTTCATGAGCTAAGCAACTGAAACAAAAAAGGAGACATGCAGACAACAGCATCATCCACTAAACCCACTACGTAACAATACATATTGGGTGTAGTGGGCAGCAACAACATCAGTATGCTATCATCTATGCTATTATCTAGTGGTCAGATAATGCAATCATATGCATGTCTAATAGCGACTTTGGTGCTTTTTCCCCTTATTTATATTTATTAATAGGCCAGAAAGAACAGGTCAATGCATGGTTGTTTTTTAAGTAAGGTAACAGACTTATTACCTCACGTGTATGTAGACAAGCCGTGTTATGTTTGTAGCCATTGACCAGAGGTCCATTTTGAGCTTTTCATAGTGCTGCTTATGCTAAACTAAGACATTCCTGGCTCCAGGTTGATATTTAAGTGGTATTGATTTGGTCATTTAAACACCCTTGAAGACAGTGGAAAGTCTGAAGTTACTTCTTTCAGAATCTATGCAACCCAATCTTAAAGATTACATTGTTTTATCCCCCTTTTGGCTATAGTGGGGCTTACACTTTACAAAATAAACAAGCTGTACTCAGTAAGACTTTAAGCTAACATGGAAAGGTCATAGGTGAAGTGAGCAGTATGTATGTCTGTGAAGGTTCTCAGTCATCCAGGTCATGGTAGTCTAAGGAGCTTGGAAAGAAAAGCGTCTGGACTTCTCTAAGTTTCTTGAAGACGTTTCACCTCTCATCCGAGAAGCTTCTCAGTTCTAAGAGCAAATGGTGGAGAGTCCCAGATTTAAAGCCTTATGGCAATGACCCCCAAGAGGGTCATGGACCCCCTGTGGATCCTCTACCTAATCACACGAGCCCATTTGCTCTTAGAACTGAAGAAGCTTCTCAGATGAGAGGTGAAACGTCTTCAAGAAACTTGGAGAAGTCCAGACGCTTTTCTTTCCAAGCTCCTTGGACTGAGCAGTATGTATGTGTGACTGCAACACATTGGTACAGCTATGTGCTATTTAGTGCTGAGTAACTGACTAATAAAATAGTAAACTTTCGCTGACCAACTGAAGCATAAACATCTTGGAAAGTCTGTCCCACAAGCCATAATATTTTGTCAGATAGTTCAATCAAAAAGACGCCAACAGAACAAAGACGGTGGAGAGGTCCAAACAGCAACTCCAATGATCAAAAGTGAGGCCTAACCCCAGCATTCAGGTGGATCACCTGTTAAAAAAAAAAGAAAAAAGGCAGCCATGCCATTCTTAAATATGTCACCAACAGTGTCCCTCACTCAGCTGTAACTAAAATCTGACAGTTGGACCCATTAAACCAAAGTCTAATGCCTATTTCTTGTATTTCTTAGTCCAGGCAGTACTTTTCTTCTAATTAGTCTCCCTCAGCAGTATATACACAGCCCCCTCCCTGCAGCTTACGTTGAGATCTGTCACTGACTGAACTTTGGGAAGCATTGATGTGCCTTCTGATCTGAGCTGCTGTTAATTGGTGAATTCTGAGCCTCTAATGAACATTTTCTGCAGCAGAGGTGACTCTTAAGTCTGTCTCTCCTAAGGCAGTCCTCACGAGAAACAGTTTCATCTGGGTGTTTGATGTTTAACACTCTAAAAGTTGTTTATATTTTCTGGTCTGACTGACCTTCATGTCTTAAAGTACTTAAAAGTGACTTTCTGTTCACTTTACTTAGTTGATTAGAGGTTGCTTTTAATACCTGCAGCGGGCAAATAGGGCTATTTGCCCACTCAGTACTCAGTTGGGGGGGCTCCCTTTCCATGAATGACTGCATCAGTGCGGCATAGCATGGAAGTGATCAGCTTGTGGCACTTAAGCTCATCTGCATTTCTGAATAAGGTATTTCTCAGCTTCCTCTGTCAATACCCCACAGGTCAGGTGAGTCGGCTGGCCAATCAAGCACAGTAATATTATGATTAGCAAACCTTTTAAATCCTGCTGCAAAAGGAAATCTGTTTCTCCATAAAGCTTATCAGCAGATGGAAGAATGAAGTGCTCTAATACACCAATGCTGTGGGACAAACTTCCATTTACCCTTTAAATCAGCTCAGTCAGATCTATTTTTTTTAAAGAGTTAAATAGCTAAAAGAAAAACCTTGAATGAGTAGGTTTGTCCGACTTTCTGCTGACCGTGTTGACATAAAGACCAGAAGATTATCAAGAAATGCAGTAAAGTCCACTTACCCTAAATGCCTGTCCGGTGTCATGTTATAGTCACCCTAAAATAAAAAGAAATTATTCTCAGATTGCAGTTGATAAATTCACCTACTGTGACAGAGCACAGACTTGTTTACACTCACGGTGTAGACCACAGACTCTGATCCCACTTTGATGTGAACCATAGCAGCTCCCAGGACGTGGCCTGCATAGTACGCCTTGATCTCCAGCTCATCATCCACCTGCCACCAGCACAAAACAAACAGCTTGAATCGCCATCAAAAGAGAAGAAGCAGCTGGCGCAGAAGTGACTATTAGACGTGTGTGGTCAAAAGTGATGTCAGCACTGCACCTGGACAGTCTGGTGCAGGTTCAAAGGAATCACTTTCTTCATGCAGTCCTTGATCATCTGTGAGGTGAAGAAGTTGGTTTCTCCCTTTTTGTCAACGGTGATCTTCCGGAAATCTTCCAGTAAAATGGGGCAAATGGCTTTGGTGGGATGGGTCATGTAGATGGGTCCATCATAGCCCACCATCTCACTCATGTAGGGCAGAGCACCGCAGTGGTCCAAGTGGAAATGGCTGAAAGACGTAGACAGGTGTAGTTATGGTAATTATGTTACACACATGGTTGAGATAACAAAAAAAAAGGTGCAACATGAAGAAGATAACAAATAAGACAACAAACCTGATGATCACACAGTCCAAGAAATCTGTCAGACGCCCGTTCTGGGTTATATAAGAAAAGTCTGGGAAACGTCTCTGCAACGAAAAAACAAACTGTTATTCAACTGTTACTAAATGCAGACCATCTTCTTTCAAAGGTAGAAAACAGTGCATTCAAAAGGAGAGTCTCTGTTCTAGAAGGACTGCTTCATAATAGCTGTTTTTAAAAGTTCAGAGTGTACACAATTACCAGCAGTCTGCTCAGAGAAGCCCAGACCCACCTCACCCACCTCAGTCCCACCCTCCCAGTTCACACCTTTATTGTCAATATAAGCATTGAAGTCCCCCAGCAGAATAACAGAGTCCCACCCCACCCAGTGTCTGGGTATTCTGAACTGTCATTTAGTGCGTAGACACAAACGATAGTCAATGCGCGTTCCCTGACTCAAAGGCGCAAGGAAGCAACCCTCTCATCCATTGGGGAAAACCTCAACGTACAGGTAGGGAATACAGGCACACCGACCCCTGTCTGCTGCCTCTCACCTACTGTAGGGTGGTTCCTCTCACCTACTCCAGAGGTTCCAAAGCCCGAGCTTCTCGTTGAGGTGAGCCCAACTATATCAAGTTTGTATTTCTCATCCTCACACACCAACTCAGGCTCCTTCTCCACCAGAAAAGTGACGTTCCATATACGACAAGCTAGTTTTGGAAACCAGGGATCGGAGCACCAAGACCTCCACCTCTATAACTGTGTTATACTGCTAACACGCCATCGGTTCTTCGCAAACATCGCACAGACAGCAAGCTAACACACAGGTAGTGAAGAACCCAAAGTTATGTTCAAGCTGAGTGTATGCAGACCCAGGCCCAGCAGGCAGAGCCTGATCTTCAACATGTAATAAAAGCATTGATGAGCAGTCAGACATTTCTATTTATCTTCTTAAGTTGAATCACTGTGGTGGGCCCTTTTAAGTCTCTTTGGGCTGATTTTCAACTTTACTTTGTGTTATTGTTGGTTTTAAATAAGAAATATCATAAGTGTCCTCGTTAGGATAGGGATTTGTGTCAGTGTGTGGTACTGTAGCCTCAGGTTTATATTAACTGATAATTATGTGGCACTGTATTTCAGGTCAAGTTACAGAGGAATGTGAAAGTAATGTTAGTAGTAGAAGTGTAATAAATTACTTTCTCCGGTGAGTAATTTAGAAAGTGCATTCATTTTACAAAAAGTAAACAGTAATGTGTACCACATTACTTTTCTGAGTAACAACCCCAACATTGCATATAGATATCTGCCGGCTCCCCCAAAAGCCACAAAACATTTATCAAAGCCCCTATTAGCACACATCAGCAAAATAGATGGGTCAGAAATGGCACTTCAGCCCTGGATGTGGTAAAGAAAACTATTTTTTTTAAAAAACAAAAAAACCCCATCCAACATGTCCAAACCATCTCAGCCATACCTCTCCAAATCACTCAACCTGAGCTGTCTCTCAGATGAATTCATTTCTAATCCTAATGAAAATCTTAACTTCTTCAGACCTGCCTCCTGTCTTTTTGTCAGCAGGTCTTACTACAGTCTTGTAAACCTTCCCAGTGTAAAGCAGGCTAGGAAGTGTTAACTTTTGCTGTCATGTTTGAAACACTTCTGAGAGCATGTTCGTGATGTTTCACTAGAGTCTTTGATTTTGCATGCCCAGGTCTCATGTAGGGTTTTGACTTGTCAGTATGCTATGTGCAGGTTGCTTATAACTACTAATAAGATAAAGGAAACTAATAAGGGTAAAAAGAAAAAACGTCCTAGTGTTTAAATTACATGGCTGTAATGTTTGCTATGACAAATGCACTATGTCACTCACATCATCGTTGTATCCCATGTGCATCCCACAATCCAGCATTATGTTTTTGCCTCCGATGGAGACGAGGATGCAGCTCCTGCCCACATCTTGTCCAGCACCTTGGAAAGGCAGGGCAGAAGATAAAAGTTCAGAAATACACTCGTTTAGTAATGGTAGCAAACACATAAGTGCGCAGCGGTGGCATTTAAAGCCTGTTTAGCACCACCAAAGACAAAAAAAAAACAAAAAAACAAAACCCGAAGTGGTTTCTTCTCTTAGCGAGGCAAATGCTTAAATAGATCTTAACAGTTTTCTAGCTCTCGTACACTTTGAATGTTGATGGACTGAGGTGCTAGCTAGCTAGCTAGCTTCTATACTCACCGAGTGGCGTTACTTTTATTTCAGGCATGCTTTTTCATTGGGCTGCCTTTTTTTTTTATACACAGGTAAATGACACCAAGGTGACCTAAACGTCCAGGCTGTTTCAGCTAAATAACCTCTGAATTATATGGGAAGGTTTATTGTGTGTAACTTTAAAACCTGCGGCTAATTTCATGCACGGACTTCATTATTATTTTTTTTTTTTTTTTTAGCAGCGTCGGGCTAACACGCAGGACTTCCGGCCAGCGCTTTCACAATAAAACTCCCTTTGCTATGAAAGGCTGCAGAAAACACAGGTGGAAAACACCTGAGTATAGTTTTGAAGACTATTTCCATATCTCATTATTATAATCTATACTTCCTTTCAAGCAAAGCTTGAAAACAAATTCAAGTACCTACATTTCTTCTACGAAATACTATGTCTTCCACTCTAAGGAGCTTGGAAAGAAAAGCGTCTGGACTTCTCTAAGTATCTTGAAGACGTTTCACCTCTCATCCGAGAAGCTTCTTCAGTTCTAAGCGCAAATGGTGGAGAGTCCCAGATTTTTTCCACTTTTTTCCACACATCTTCCACTTTTGGCATTCGGTATTATGCTGAACTGATAGATGCGTGAATAGATTTTCAGCATAAGGAGTACGAGCTCTCTAAACATTAGTAAACAAGAAAACATGGCATCACGTAGTCTGGATAGCACTAAGAATGAAAGGGAAGGTTCACAAGATGCTAGTGAGACCCGCTATGGTTTGGAAATGGAAACGGTGTCACAGGATAACTGGTCACAGTAATATTTAAAGTGCTCTCATCCTGCCCATCTGCTTCTTACTCTTTGCTTACTTATTATTGCTTTACTGCACACTCACCAGCTGCCATTTCAGATAGCAGCTCACCTGTCTGCAGCTCTTTTTTGACCTAATTTCAGCACTGCCTACAGGGATTTCAGGTGCATTCATTTATAAAAGTTCATTTCTGGCATACACATACTATTTTGTTTTTCACTTTTTAGTTTTCACACATCAGTTACGTTTATGCAACAAAACTATTTGGTTAGGTGCTGGGGGCTCATGGTTTGGGTTACAATAAAGTCTTTCAACAAGTCCAAGATGCAATCAAGGTACAAATTTCCCTCGCTTTTATTTTGAAGATAAAGTCGCCAATTTAGAGCCTGCGCAGTAGAACCGGATAAGATCAGGCAGGATCTGTCACTTCACGGTATCGAGAAAAAGAAATGCGTAATTTTCCTTTCACTTTTAACTTTTCGTGTAGGTGACGAGTTGACCCCGTGATCGTTTACCACAGGGCTTAGATTTTTACCCCGCTCCGATTTGTTTGTAGCCCTGAAATACATTTCTTCCATTCATTTTTTTTTTTACCAGCCTGTTTGTGTCATTTGCACTTCCTGATAGAAACCATGGCAGGCTCAGAAGACCAGAAGTTCTCCCTCCAAGAGGTCCTAGACACTTTTAAGTTGTGTCTGTCGGAAAATAAAGAAGTCTATCTAGAACAGTACGTTGCTGGATGGCGTGGACTTGTAAAGTAAGTGATTTGGGGGTCCAAAAACATTGTTCTTACATCAGTGTAGAAGTAAAGTAAGGCGAGCAGATCACGACAGATAGGATCTGAAATTTGGTGTGGCGCTGTCACTTGGTGTTCGCTCTCTCTGTGGTAGAGTATCACTTCCTGTTCCTGCTCAAACACAGTGGTGTTTTTGAGTAGCTTATCTGCTTAGCAATTTAT
>VVHJ01061817.1:0-10400 GCA_015107715.1 Tylochromis polylepis | reverse complement strand
ACTGAAGTTTGTGTTACTGAACCTTTTGGTATTAAGACTGAGTTTTTTTAATTTAGCATTTGTTATTAATCTCTGTCTCTCCTCCACAGCATGTCTTTATCCTGTTTTCCTTCTCTCACCCCAACCGGTCGCAGCAGATGGCCGCCCCTCCCTGAGCCTGGTTCTGCCGGAGGTTTCTTCCTGTTAAAAGGGAGTTTTTCCTTCCCACTGTCGCCAAAGTGCTTGCTCATAGGGGGTCATATGATTGTTGGGTTTTCTCTGTATCTATTATTGTACGATCTACTGTACAAATATTAAGCGCCTCGAGGCGACTATTGTTGTGATTTGGCGCTATATAAATAAAATTGAATTGAATTGAATTGAATTGAAATAATAGAGCTGATCCTAACTAAACAAAAGCTAATAAGGTTAACAGATCATTGTAGAAACAGAACAGAAGAGAAAGAAAGATGTGATAGATGCAGAGTTCTCATATGAAAGCAACAATGAGATGAGTGAATATGAGAGGATATGACACCACTCAGAAATACATGGAGGTAATAAAGAACTTTGGTGATTGTGGAAAATGAAGGCCAAACGATGTGCACTTGGAAGTAGTATCACTCGTAGCTATGAAACTACAGCCAAGAATGTGGTTCCAGCAGATTCCCAGGGCAACATTTAAAAATTCTATGTACAAAAGTGTACTAAAAGGTGCTGCAATGTCAGCGTGCCAAAACCTAAAACTGGACATTTGAGTTAAAATGTGAGTATGTATTCACACTGATTTTTTTGGCATAGAGTGCTTATCCAACTTAGCTTTTAATAATTTGCTTGCAGCTATTAAGCCTTTTTAACTGTAAACATGTTACCCCCTTGAATACAAAACCAGGTTGTGTATGTAATTCTGAGAAAGCATGCACCGAGGTTGGAGGTGGTGTTGTGGACCTCTGTCTGCATTGCATCTTCCCATCAAAGAACTTTGCTGTTAAAAAAGCATCTGGTGCAACTCCACGTGAGGAGGCTTGTCCGCATCCTCTACGAACAAACAGCAGGATAACAGTGATACTGACTGCAGTGCTAGAGGACTTACCCTTGCAAACTGGAGGAAAAAAGGGAACTCACATTCATGCGCACATGATTTGTGAGTTTGCTTATTTGAAATTGAATAAGCCTTGTTCTAGTTATGCTGGCATATAGGCCCACAGTGCATCTCTTGTGTCTTTGAAGTGAAGCACTTAGGGCTACAAGTAAAGCCTGCTGGACAAGATGCCAGTCTCTCACAGGGGCTTACTAACAATCCATCGTTTTTAATGATGAGAGGAAAGCCATGAGGTTTTTAAGTCTTTAGCATGACTCATTCATGGATCAAAGCTCAAAACCTCATAGCAATACTTTCTTTCTTGGAGTTGTGAAAGCTTTGTAATGTGGCCACTAGGTTTGGGATATTAATTTATTCAGAGCATTTGAGGAGACCATTTTTCTGAATCATTGCATTGAATAAATTTGGACATACTAAACAATGGGACTCATTTCAACACAGGTCTGTTATCATAGTGACCCTTGAGGGACTGTAAATGCCTGCAGTAATAATTCAGGGTCTGATATCTGTAAAGACTGTATTGACTAAAAAATCCCAAACCAAAACAAACAAACAAAAACATATCTAAATAGACAAAAACCACCCATCAACTCACCCTGATAGGTCAGTTTGAATCCTGGCCGGTTCTCTGAGTGGTCACTGTAGAAGTGGATGATCGTCAGGTGGGTAGTGCTCAGTAAAGGGGGTGGGAGCTGTGAGCCAGTAAACTGACCAATAAGGGATGAGCTGTGCTGTGGACCAGCCCTGACTTCTAGGAAGTCATGGTTGTCTTCTGAAGAGAAGTTTTGGAACTGAATATGAGCTCCTGTAATGCAAATTATAAAGACACATGCTATAAACGACTATATAAAAGACCTGATAGTACATTATTTCAATACAAAGAAGAACAAGTACTTTACTCGCACATTACGCATACAGCATAGAGACATGGTGCACGTTTAGTAACCGATTGCAATACGTTTACATGGTTTGAAATGTTAACATCAATTTTAACTGCAATATTTTTTGACTATTGTATTGTTTTTTTCACATGATAACTTGCATCAAAAATGCAACTGTACATTTATTGCCCAGAGATTTATGGAATTCGTTGGTTTTCTTTTTTTTTTTATTTACATAATTTATTAAAATTTTGGGAAATGTATACCATACACACAAAAATAATAAATACTATGTCCCCCTAAAATTTCCAGTTCCTTTAGTCTATTTACCAGCACATAGCAAACAAACATATAGAAAAAATCTGCTGCAGATTCTGTGCTACAAACAACTTAGCCAGCAGATGTACTGAAAGTGACACCTATTTTTTAGGAATGCTCTTACATCCATACTACTTACCATATCCAGTTGGCAGGGTGATTTGCCAGGTGCAGTCCAGGTTGCCGGGGTAGTTGCCAGGGAAACCTGGACTAAGGATAACACCACTCATTTCAGTCAGCACCCCACCACAACGAGCTGAAAACACAGGGAAAACAAACACACTGTTAACACTGAACAATGTATTTTAAAGATCACTGCTTCAACAGTGAAGTTTAAGTGACGATTTTTTTCAAAAAATTCTGTAAATTCATCAGCACCAGTGAATAATATTTTTTTAAGTACGAGTCTTGTTATGGCACCTTTTTATATAGACATTTTTGGACATAAATGGGTTGATGCAAATTTCTCTTACAGAAATAGGTAAAGCAGGTCTGGAAAGCTGGTCCTGACATGTCAAGTCGAGTTTAACTGGAACTGGCTTCTGAGATCTTTTACCAAGGACTGAATTATTTAAGTCCCCATGCAAACATCAAGGTTACACAACACTATTGCATAAAAGGTACAAACAACACACACACACACACACACACACACACACACACACACACACACACACACACACACACACACACACACACACACACATATATACACACATAAGTAAACATATCCAGTGTGCCTGAGTACTTATGTCACTTTGATACACCAGTAGGACATATTTTCTTCCAAACTGGACTGTTCACTCGTAACACAATTTAGCCAGCGGTGCAGTGTATTTGCATTTGAGCGCGTTACCTATGCAAAGAGGGGGTGGGTAGTTCCATCGACGCACTGTCCCAGGCATGCAGGAAATGTGAGAGTGACCCTGAAAGTAATCACACAGTGGTTAAACTTAAGAAAAAATATGTAAGTGTAAGGAATGCTGATATATCTTCACCAGGTAACTGTATTTTTTTTTCTCTCCTTTTTTTAATAAAGGTTTTTTAAAGGAAGTGGAAGCAAAGGCATAACATTGGCATTTTTCAAGACTGGAAAATTCATATTTAATAAACATCTGATGTTTTAATACTCCAAAAAAATACATGAAAACCCATGGCTTACTATATGACATCAGGGTAAAAATATGTTTGAACATATGATAATATTTGTCTAATGGTCAGTTTGTGTGAGTGTGTTCATTACCTGCAGAGTGTAACCAGGTTCACAACTGAATGCCACCACCTCATTGACCATATATCTGTCTCCAGTTTTAATTCCATTGGCTGGGATCATTGGTTCTGGACAAGTGGTAAGGCCAACCGCTGTAACAATCAATGAAATGAACAAAAGCACAATGAACTATGTTATTGCTATTCATAATTTCACTGTTATTTCTTCTTCTCACGCTCCGGCTCCATTCATGTGTTTTGGACAAATGACTTGAGCACGCAGACAGAAAATGTAAAAGTTATGTTGTCATCAGTTCTAAAAGTTTTACACAGACATGGAAAATCAATGTTTGTCCTTATTGTCGTTCATCTTATGGTCAACTAAAATCATTTTATTTTCCCCGTGCTCTCTGCTAAGCTTCAACTGCAGTATCTCCAGGAAGCTCTTACCACTGCCTTTCCTGTGTTCCTCATTCACCTGTATGTGACCTTTATCTTGACATGAACAAACTGACTATAAAACACCATCACAGCAAACACACAAGTTTACAAGTTTAAAATTATTATTATTTTTTTTATATTAGACAATTGTTTGTACACCCCAAAATAGTGTCTCTGAGCAGGCTGGCTTTTTATAATTACAGAGATTAATTTGATGGATATGTAATTCACAAGATTAAGTCACAAGAGCTCTAATGTCTTTTTGTCATACACAAAAGCTCATTTTAGAATTGACAGCTAGTACAATGATAAAGCGTGAACTTTTTCAACGGCGACAGCAGCTTCTGAGACATGCTTAAAAATATGTGATGGTAACACAATGACTTTTGGTTATATATTCCCAACACAATAAAGGTTAAACACATCCTTAATAAGTTTGACAGCAGCAGGCCCTTATCAAATAGCATCAGTAGGAGTGTATCTGTGTGTTCATTTGTGTGTGTGTGTGTGTGTGGAAACTTCCGCAGGAGCCTGCCCCAGAGCGGTTACTATGGCAACAAAGGGGTGGGAGAGGGAAAGCGAGCGAAAGAAGAGGAGACAGAGGGGTGAATGTTTGTCTGTGTGTGTGTGTGTGTGTGGACTTGTTGGTTCATTATCTACCTTCCTACCAGCAAAACGTTGCGAGCCCACTGAGCTTATATGCATGCCCACACACACACGCCGGCTCACCACAAATACATGCACACGCATCCAGGTGGCCGAGATTCACTTAATGACATTTGTGAGTGTGTGTGCATGAGCAACTTGTACATGAGAAAGTGCTTGAAGAAGGACTGAAGGGTACTTTTTTTTAACTTTATTTTAGATGGACCAAAAGTGAAAATGCTGCAGGAGACTCTACACACATGCATACACACACAGTGTATTATTATGCAGAGAATCAGCAGGCTGTCATGACAACTGATCAATGAAAGTATTCCATTTGGCTGACCATCTTTCTCTCTCTGTGTGCGAGCGCACTGTTTTTCCCCAGGAATGAGGGAGCAGTAATGCCCTGTGAAATGCTGACAGCACCACAAACCACTTCACTAGGGCCACTAGACTATGACTAGACAGTGTCAGCATTTAAGTCTAACTGACTGGATTTACAATACTTTTGTTCCAGTTTATGTGAGGACAGGCAAAGGAAAAAGATCCCTCTTTCTGCCCTTCAGATGAAACACCCTCTAGTCAGCCTAAAATTATGAAAATGTAATTACAAAATTCACATGCCTTCAGCAGATGTTTTCTGCCCACTTATACACACTCCCATGCTGAAAATTTTTTTTTACCCGTGAAGGTTTGATATTTTTCTTCCTATAGAAAACATAGAGTAAATACATGGAAAATATGAAAACGATAGCTCCCATAACAGTGTTTGTCTAGTTGTGAGGTGTTGATTGTGGTGCTATGGTTGCCATCATGTTGATATTTTGGTGACAGAGGTGATCATATTTGGACAAAAGGGTAAAGTGCTAAGATGTCAGCAGCTTTAGCCATCCAGATACATCCATTTAATGTATGTCTGCATCAAAAAGACACCTGCTAATTAGCAATATGTAACAGACTGATCAGATACTCGTGGTTTATTTTTGGAACTACTGATAAAATCCAGTTTCTGTTACTGAGATTGACTCTTGGGGAAATCAGAAGACAGTGCAGTGAAAGATGAGTGAATAAAAGATATTGTTCCAGAAATAGTTCTATCGTTTGAGTTTTGATTGTGAATTTGAAGATCATAAAGTTGAAATCATCAGTAAGAGTTTATCCTTTTAATGTCTTGCAAGTATTTTTTTAATAGTGTTTAAAAGAAGGATCAAATTGAAATATCAGCTGTGGTCAAATAATCATTTTGATGCATCTATTCTGATCACCTTTTGAACAGGTAAGTTGACTCATCTCTGGAAAACTTTCTGTTTAATGAAAAAGGTTAAAAGCCTACTTTGTGTTGGGGTCTCCTGTACAGAACCTCTCTGGAAGGCAAACGTCTGCTACATAATGAAGAGCTGGCAATCATTTTAAGATAAGTAAAACCTGTGTGAAACCTGCAAGATATTTTTTATGGTGCTCTTGGAAGGAAATGGCTTCTAGGAAATGAACAAAAAGATTTCTTTCCAGTAAAAAAAATTAAATATCATGTACTGTGTTCGTGTTTGACATATATTAGAAAACATTACTTGAGAAGGCAGAAATACTACAAGGACACATGGTCATAACAATATGGACAACATAGAAGTTTTGTGTGCTTCACTTTTTTCCCTCAGTCATTCACTCTAACATTACCTATCATTTAATATCTGACTCCTCCCTTTTCCTTCGCTACCCTCCCCTGTGCCACGTCACAACAATCTCTGTGTATCCATTAATAGCAGCCATGTTAAAAAGACACATTCAGAAATAGACTGAAGCAAAACAAAAAAATAAATTAAAAAATTATATATATGATATAGTGCCCCTAAAAGTGACCAATCTTGCTAGTTTGAATTCCTTGTGATGGCATGTCGATGCACACAGAGCTTAGCACAACACAGACAACGGCGGTTCAAATATGTGCACTCTCTACACACACAGAGAAATGCACGTATTCACACAAACACTGAAACCCCCATGCATATTTACAAAAGGGGACATGTTCATTGATCTAGAAGTGATTCTAAGTTAAAACAACTACAAAGGACTAAAAAGCACAACCATGCTCTGACGGGTGTGTAAAAGCATGATGTTAATATCTGTGTCTATACCTTTGTCCATCTACATATTTCTGTGTGTGTGTATGTGCGCGCAAGTGAGTGTGTCTAAGTCTACGTGATTCTGTTCTATCCCTCCAGGTGAGCATTCTGTGTGTGTGCTCCAGTGTGGGTCTCAGTATGTGTGTATGCTCTCAGGCAGTACCAGTTCAGGTCACTGACTCTTGCTATTTAATGTTAAAGTTCTGGCTGTATTGTTGTCTGTGTGCATTTGTAGATTCTTGAAAGAAGAGACCCAAAATCGATTCAATTCTTGGTTCTTCTTGGTGCATCAACGAGTATGTTCTTTTCCAGCCAATGACTCTAGCATTGCATCATGCTATCCTTGTATGATTATTAACAGTGTTCACTTACTTTTGTATTCCAGGTGAAAGCCTGCTGCCACCACACTGATGTCACTTTGAAAGTGAAGAAGGAGCTGATTGGATGTTGAGTTGAGGAGGGCAGGAGCTGTTGTTCCTGAAAAAACATAAAGATATCGTAGACCCAGTGAATGATTAGAAAAAGCATTAAAGTTTGAGGAACATAATATTCGATATACAGGAAGGAATCCCTTTATACTTAGTGGTGCTGCTTTTTCAGCAAGACTTAGACTAAATGTCTTATTTAAATCCCAGGTCCAGCTGGGAAATTATGTGCAGAGGTGAACAACCCCTCACCCTCCATGGATAGCTAGCATTTTTGTGTCCTTATGTGAAGCAGCCCTTATCTGCCCCAGTGAAGCTGCTCAGTGGTCAACAGCAGATCACTGTGGTTATAGTGGGCAGCTCCCCGATGTGCCTTCCTTAGAAGGGCACAGTCACTTGTGTGTGGGTGGGTGTGTGCATTGCCCTATGGGCAGCATGTTTTATGTGTGATAGCTGTGTGACAGGTATGTGCTTGGGGCAGGTCACAGGGGAAACTCTGCAGGGAAATTATAAAAGGTTAGATCATTCTTTATCCCTGCCTGTCTTCTTTCTATCCCTTTTTCATTTTCCTTTTCCTCCACTTTCAGTCTCATGGTGACACTCTTCTTACTGACTGCTTAGAATTGGAAGAATTCTATGTCTTAAAAAGATTTATTCTTTATTTAAGATATATATCATATTTTTGGTATTACAACTCATCCATCACAGCTCTCCAGTGTATGCCATATGTGTGTGTATCTATAGTTTAAGACCTGCCATATCTAATTCATCATAGATCTTGTGTGTTTCTGTGTGTGTGTATCTATAGTTTAGGAGCTGTCATCTCTCATCCATCATAGGATATTGTTTGCATGTGTGTCTGTGCATAACGTAATGCATTTAGGTGCATGTGTGAGCATGATGTCTTACCAGAAAATGACCCTAATTTGGGAGCTGTCATGTCTCCTCCATCGTAGATCTCCAGAGAGTCCCAGTTGTGCTCAGTAGCAAATGTCATTACTTGGATCTAAATAGCCAACAATGATAATAAATGAACACAACAGCCAACAGCTTCCTCCATAATTAGTGTATATCCAGTACACTATACATTTATATTTAAGTGTATATATCTGTACCTGAATCCCAGCTCCTTCACTGACATGAATCCTCCACAGACAATTGAGACTGTTTGGGTAGGGTTCAGGATAGCCAGGAGATAGTATTGTCCCGCGACGTTCAGTCAAATTACCACTGCAGGGAACTAGAATGAAGACATAAAATCCACAATTCTTGGCAAAACATTATAACTGAATGCCAACGGATGGGGCAGGATATTGGAATATGGCTCTTTGTTCCTAAAAACAGACAATATGGTCTTCAAATTATAACAACAGCGAGCCAGACAGGAAAAAAAGGAAAACAAACACCTTTTATGGCATAAACTGAGGTGCAAGTTGAGGCTTTTTACAAAAACACAGCTCTCAACAGAAAGCTAGGCCGCATTTAGTTTTAGAATTAAACTTCAATCATCACTCTCATTAACTAGTACAAGATGATTCACAGAAAGAACTAATTACGAAAGGCCTTTTTTCATCTGCGTTTTCATCAGTACTCTCTGGGGATTTTAAATGTCATCAGCGAAGTATCCCAGAATGCACTGCATGCCAACAAGTACGACATTGATGGTGAAGAGCTTAGGTTCAATGCTGTTATTTGTTTCAGAGCACAGCTATTAAGTTGTTTTATTAATTTTTTATGTTTTTTTTTTTTTTTTCAGGTAGCCCTTCAGTTTTTCACTTATCCAGATTTTGCATTAATACTTAATAATACTCAAGTCTCCACACAGACCTGTTCAGGGATCTAAGGTCCTGCTTGCTGGGCAATATCAAGCAGTCATACTGATGACTCTCACCCTGGCTCTCAAAATGACAGTTGGCAATGTTTACAGTCATGCCAGGGAAAACAGCCATATCTCCCTTTGGTTATTTATTATTATCTCTTTTGTTGTGTTTGAAATGTGATATCATTCTAACTGGAAGATAAAATTTGATCATTGATTTGAAATAGATATTTTTTGCTGTCAGTCTGTCTGATAGGTAAAGTCAAACTAGGTGGGGGTTTTGGGGACCTTATATGCACAGATATCCAAAATTCTAAACAACTGGGAACTTTATTAATGCATAAGACGATCTTTAGCCTTACCTATACAAGTTGGTGTTGTTGTGTTCCACTGTGCGAGGGCACCTGGTACCGCCTGGCACCGAATCGCATTGGACCCCTTTAATAGATATCCTGGATTACACTCAAACCGAACCACAGAGCCCACTGAGAACTCTGAACCAATCCGTCTGCCATACCGAGGCTCAGGTACTGAACTGCACTGGCTGTCACTTGTCCGAGGCACAGCTATAATAATGACAGTAATTAAATCATTCAAGAAGAGGAAAGACAGGAAATAAACATATGAGTAGAGAGATGTTGAAGTTGATCTTGAAATGAACATATCTTATTGTGTTTAAATGAACGAATGTGGCAGAAAGAGAGATGCAGTCAAACACAGTGAGAATTACCTTGGTAGACAAAGTGAAAGCCTCTAGCTGACTGGCCACTCTTAGCATTGAACCGGAGCATGATCTGATTGGAAGTTGCCAATGGCAGCGTCTCTCCTGAGAAAAAAAAAAATACACACACACATACATACATACACACACACACATACACACAAGCGCACAATGATTTCAAAATTAATTTTAATCCTAACTTTTTTTTATAGAAGCTTTAAAAGCAGAAGACAACAGCAACAACATACAGATCCTTTTTAAACCTACATGTGCTACAAACATACAGACTATCAGTTCCACAAGCATTCACTGTGCATCTAAGTATATGTTAAGTGCCTATGTATTTAAGAGTA
This sequence comes from Tylochromis polylepis, assembly GCA_015107715.1. NCBI lineage: Eukaryota > Metazoa > Chordata > Actinopteri > Cichliformes > Cichlidae > Tylochromis > Tylochromis polylepis. The sequence continues at coordinate 384 of VVHJ01061817.1, read as the reverse complement.
CCAGCTTCCATTCATAACTCAGCAGTAAGCAGCATTTTTCATTCTTTTTTGCCTTTTGGTAACATGTGCCTTACAAGAATTAAAATGCAAAACAAACACACACACACACACACACACACACACCTCAACAGGCATACACAAACAGAGATTTATATGCACACACATACGCAGGCAAATGAAGTAACAGTGATAAATGGGTAAAACATGGCCTGGTGTAGCTGACATTTAGAACCATCATTAGCAGCATGGGGATCAGGATGTGTGTGTGTGTGTGTGTGTGTGTGTGTGTGTGTGTGTGTGTGTGTGTGTGTGTGTGTGCGTGCGCACATGTGAATGCGTGCGTGAGTAATGGGTAATGATGCGGATAACATTATTTTGTAAAGC
>VVHJ01061814.1:0-13936 GCA_015107715.1 Tylochromis polylepis | reverse complement strand
GTTTTTTCTTTCTTAAAAGTTTTTGATAAGTTTTACACACACACACACACACACACACACACACACACACACACACACACACACACACACACACACACACACACACACACGTATGTATATATGTTTTTTATTTTTTAATGCTAATTTTCATTGTCATTTAATCTGCTGATAATTTTACCCTGCATTTTATGACACAGTTGTAAGCAAATAGTTCAGAGAAGGTCTAATTTACAGTTTGAAGTCTGATGCTATTGTTTTGCCCTCACAAGACTACTGTTAAATTTTGTCAGTGACCTAACCATGTTATCCATAAAACTGACGTAATATCACATGCTATGTGCTCTGTTTGCTCCCGTTCCTTCATATTGCACTTCTGCAGTGGCTACTTCTCAGAAAGTAAGCATCTCCTTTACTGTGTCATCCCTAAAAATAAAATGGTGTGTGCTGAAACTGTGAAGCACTCACAGATGAATTTGTGAATTGTCTCTGCATGACTGATATAGAAATGAAGACTTTATTTGGTGTGCTGATATTAGTGGAGCCCTGGAGCCTCAATTAGCTCACAAAGGGCATCTTCTCTGTTATCCTTGTGAGTTATGGTGTGGTATACTAGGATCTCATAGTAAGCATAATGATTTTGTGAACTGCTTTTTGTCAGCTTTTTTTAGTCTGAGCACACTGCATATTTTCAAGTGTTCATCATTATGTTATCACTGAGCTGTGGACAGGTCATATATCTTTTTTCCTGTGTCACAGGAGACAAACTACCGCTAACATTTGCCAGCCTCTTACACACACACAAATAACTACTGATACTGTATCTTAACAACAACATATACATGGTCACACATGGTCCCGGTGTTGTGATTGATGAGAGATGATTTCAGCAGATTTGTCGAGTCTTGCAAATAAAAGTGGTCAGTCTCCTCCTGGGAGACTGGTGTTATTGACGGATAGGAGTATTAGGGTGGGTTTCTATATGTAACGAGCACAGCATAGATACAATCTTTCCACTTCTTTCCCTTTTTCCAAAGTGGCTTTCAGTAGAAGAAGAGAAGGAGCATTTACATGTGAGCCACTTTCCTTTAAGAGCCAGAGAAGCCAGTTCTTGAAATTTTATAGAAAAAGGTTTCTCTGTCTGCCAGTGTCTCTGAATTTGTGCTCACATCTCCATATCTTAAGACATGTTGGCCTCTTGTGCTGAGAAATGTAGTGATTCATCACCTCTCCTACACACGTTACCGTGTCAAGCTGTAAGCTTCACTGTCTCCACAAGCCCATTTCAGTAAATCAGGCTTCATTTATGTCAAAATTAATACAATTGCCTGAGTTTTGTCAGTGTGTCTCACTGCCAGCAGTGTGTGTTTCTTTAGCCTAATGTTCATGTAACAGGCTACGTTGCGGTTACACAAAGGATTGAGCTTTTGACTTGACATGTAAACCCAATTTTCACTTATATGAAATAACCTAGTGCATAATGTGCTGTCAGTGCTCCCTTTCTGTAAGATCCAATCACTAAGAACTACGTGTGTGTGTGTGTGTGTGTGTGTGTGTGTGTGTGTGTGTGTGTGTGTGTGTGTGTGTGGTACAATTATAATGGATCTGGTTTTCCACTTTTTTTAAAAATAAATCCATTAGTTTAGGTTATAAATGTTTAATTTAAAAAAAAATGCATATTTTACACAAAAAAACTGTGTAAAAAAAAAAATGTAAAAAAAAATGTAAAAATGTCATTCTAAAATGCATTGCGTTGTTACCTTTTTTCGGTCTATGTGAGCCTAGAGTCTGGCTGAGTACAGGAGACCAGTGAAAGGTATTTTCTACGATTCAGTTCCAGCACAGTGCTGTCTGCTGAGAGGCATTATCAGCTCTTTGTTTGGGCCCTGGGAACTGTTTTCATAAGCAGACACCAAAGGCAAAATCACATTTCAGCTTACTTGGAGGATTTCCCTTTTGTGTGTGTGTGTGTGTGTGTGTGTGTGTGTGTGTGTGTGTGTGTGTGTGTGTGTGTGTGTTCACGATGTAGGCTTTACCATTATGCGTGTAAAGTACAGTTATTGTACATTATCCTTTCTCCTTTTTACATTTTTACTCTGTAAACTCAATTCAAAACACAGAATCATTCAAAGTTCCTTAAAATTCTGTTTATCTGACGGTCTAAATCGGTAATGCTGCATAAAATATTTTTAAAAAACTTTTATACTAGTATCATGCTCGTACAAATCAAACAGCATTTTGTGTGGTTTGGCCAAAATGGATAAATTTATTTTAGATTATACAATATACACGCTGGTCACTGGTCTGATGCTACTTAAGATACCTGAAGTTGGTTCTGCCTTGAGTACAGTCTCTTCTTTTTTCATTGGAGGGATTTTAGAGAGGAACATTACATCAGCCAGCATCAGTAATAATCCCTCTCTTGTCAGAACCTTTTTTACATGATTGCTGGCAGCCACTCAACCCTAGAGCCGCCTGTATAAACGGAAGCAGAACAAACCATCCAGCTCACAGAAAGAGTGTTATTTTTGTGCCGTCGCTTGCTTTAATATGGAAAAAAAGTTTTCACTCAGATTCTGCGCATTGAATTAGAATAGAATAGTCTTTACTGTCATTGTACATGTACAACAAAATTGTGGGTGCTCCACACAAACTGCGCAGGTATAAAATACTGCACAATTTATCTGTAAGGCTGCGTAACGTAAGGAGAAAATACGCCCGTTTAAATAGTTGTACTTTAGTTTGCAGTCACTGTTGTTATTGTTGCGATGAGGAAACGGGTTAATGGCCAAATTCACATTTAAGTGTATGAGCACTTTGACATTGAGGTCTGATGAGCTGGAATTATTGGGATATTGCTACCTTGTGATTTATAAATGGAATTTCTGATTCCTACATGATGAGCAATGTGACTTATTCGTTGGTTCAGGCTGTCCTGTATCTGTGATTGGCTTCAGTGGCAGTAAAATAAGGTTTATTTTGATGATATACCCTTGGAAAGAAATTCTTTTTAAAAAAGATGACTACTGTAGGTGGGGGAGTGAGATTAGAAAGGGAGAGGACGCTGTTGTGTACATTTGCCGAGAACTTGACATTTATGCTCTCCTGACCCGGTATGCGGAGGTGTCCATCTGCACGTGTCTCAGTGCTTAATAATTTCACAGGCAGGCCAAGCAGTGAGTGGCCAGCCGAGTGTGACACACTCCTCTTTCGGGGAACAGGTGGTAGCGCAGGATAGCCTTCTAGTCCATTGTCAGTTTTGTTTTTTTTGCCTGCTGTAACGTTAGCCCTAACTCGGGCTTCTCTCGCTCGTTCTGTGCCTGGCTGCTGTCTGTCACACCGAGCCAAGGGTGTCATCAAAGATTAGCTTCCAACTATTAAGACTGTGCATATTTAATTATCACAGATGAACAGTCAGTTTTTTTTTTTGTATGTTTGTAATTAAACTTTGCGGCTAGCACAGCTATTACTGCAACTTAGTGTTGTTAGATTTTTGTTCTTCCTTTTTAACCACAATGATCTATCGTTCTAATACATGAATAATTCATAGTCCTAACCCTGTCTGTTATGAAAAAGAGAATCAAATCTTGTTTTTTGGGGTTTTTTTGCTGTCCATTTTCCTTAATCCTGTCTTTACCACCACGATAAATGTCGTCATCATCACCATTGTCGACATCTCTGGAGTTATCATTACTATCATCATTCTCCTGTCAGTCATTGTTTTTGTGTTAGCTAGTGTTTTTGTCATTAATTTATTCTTGCTTAATAATCATAAATGTGACTGTATATGAAATACCGTGTCACTGTAATGGTGTTGAGATGAGGTGACAGTTTGGGGTCTTGTTCACCAGTGTGACCTCAAACATCAGCATTGTTTTCCAACATGGTCTTGTATAAAGCTTGTCTGCGCTGTCTTTGTTTGTTGTTTTATATAGCGTTCTCACAATTGCCTATAAAAGATCTGCTGTCACTATAGAATGACTTTTATTTCTCTGCTGTGTTCTTCGTGGAGACTAGACAACTAGATGCCACTAGTCCTGCTATTTCAGTTTTTCTCCTGTTATTGTGTGCTCAGTGCAGTGTACACATGCGTCTGCCCAGCTGTGTGTTACATCCCCGTGGCTTCAAAGATTTGGCACAGAAACCAAGAAGCTTGGAAAATGTGCAACGCAGACTAGCCTTCGCAGAAGAAAGACTTGGCTTTTCTTTTCCAAGTCCTTTCCAGCATGCTCGGTTATGTTAGCATGTTGACTTGATTAAGGTACCAGTGTAGGTTATAATTAAGCTAAGAGATTTCTCCTGGGCCAAGCCAGAGGCGTCTACTTGTATGACTCGATGCAGTAAATTGAAGACGATGGCCCAAAAATGTATTCATTTTTGTTGATGTCTTTTCTAAGCGATACGATCTGCACCAGTGGTGTTAAAAATAGTCTTCTCCCTTAGCTTATTCTGTGGCTATTTTCAAGAGTGCATGATTCTGCAGAGCGCCTGCGAACTACAAAAAGCAGCAGCCTTTGCAGCTGCTGCTGAGTCACTATGTAGAGGCTGTTGGTGGCTAGCTTCTGGCAATGACAACAATGGTGCCTTTGAAGTCTTGCTCTGTTCAAGGCCTACTTTCAGTGACAAATTTAAGACATACAGTCTGCACTAAGTTTACTGAAAAGAGTTTGTTTGTAAGCTTCAGCGCAGACATGAGCCTTGCATCGAGTCATTTAGCTATCCATAAATCCAACAGCATTAAGTAAACATATAATTTAGTGTAAGCGGGCACATTAAGTCATCTTGTCTCTGATTACACAGGTCTGCAAAAAAAAAAAAAAAATTCAGCTGCATGGGATATTTTTGGTAAGTTTGATGTTTTTTAGGGTGCTGAATCCAAAAATGATCTCCGTTTCCCTCCATCACGTACAGTTTTTTTTTGCAAAACATGAGGAGTTTACATTAAAAAAAGCACAACGGCGATGAAAAAAAATCAACGTTTTATTACATTAACTATGCATAATTGTTCTGAGAGTCCTTACCTTTCACTATGAACAAAATAAACCTGTTGGGGCATGATCATCTGAGCTCCTCACACTGCCAAACCCACCGGACACACCCTCAATTCCTCGCATTTTCTATTTGTATTTCTCTTGAGTCTCTCTCTTAGAACTATTAAATTAATGTAAGAAATCGTTATTGGATATGGTTTTTTTTTTGTTTGTTTGTTTTACTCAGATTTCAGTTTAAAAAGGGAAATTGTACACTTAATTGAACTAAGAACATGAGTTTTGCAAGAAAACCTGACAAGATGGAATTTAAAAAAAATATATATTTTTCCCGGTTTCAGTAAAAATCTATAAGAAAGAGTCAAAAAAAATCCTATGCAGGTTTTTGGTTGCAGACCTGTGTAAGCTGTGGTTGTTTTGTTGTAATGATTTTCCGCCGTAAACTCATGAAACAAAGACATCTTCATTTTTATAACCACGTTTTAAGTCGGGCCTTTTCTTACAGTCTTTAAGCATTCACAATTAAGTCATCACAGCAGATAAGCATCTGCCATTGACACTGGTAAAATCATTTGATTTGCTAATAGGCCACTATTAGCAACAAGGCTGGTAATGGATAATAGTTATGTTTAACTGATATATTGTTAAATTCATGCACAGTGTTAGTAAAACTGCCATGTATTAAGGTTCGCGAAACATATTTGGATATATGAAAGAGGCAAACATATGCAGATAAGTAGAAAACATCTATTTTCCATGAATAATTAAAGAATCGTTCCAGCTCACGTAGGCAGTGTTAAATATGTCAGGCAGTGGCTTGTAATCAAGACTCTTCCCAAATTAAATCATGCATGATGTGCATGTATTTTGTTATGCAATATGGAGCGCTTTGGCACTCAAATAGAGTTTGAAATGCGTTGCGTAATCGGCATTTGCCATTTCTGCATTTTGACTGCTCAAAAGTCGGCCTTAATGATTTCAATGTTGTGTGTATGCTGTAGAGGGGCTTGCTGATGAGCTGAAACTCGCACCATCCATCAGTTCGAGATCAGGTACCATGAAAAAGGGTGGTAAATGCACTCTCAAGAGTTCATTGGTAAAATCTTAAGACATATGGTCCGTGCGTGTGTGTCAGCATATTCGCAACTGGAACCAAAGAAATCTGTCATGCCAGCTTTGCTTTGCTTCCCCAGTCGAATCTGGAATGTTTTTCACATCATTAGCCTGTGAGAGCGTCCTTGGTCCTTTTATTTTAATGGCATTTTCTTCAGTTTGTTTGTTTGTGTTTTTGTTTGTAGCCACTTAAGCAAAGGAGAGTTAGACTAATGACTAGGTGTAATTATTTTTCTCAGGAGTCGGTATCGGTATGAGTCAGTATCAGTTATTATCAATATCAATCTATGCACAGGCTTCGCGTAACACACAGTCGAAAATGTCTAAGGTTTTCTGGGAAGCCATCTCCACTTTTTTATTGATCCAAACTTTAAATTTGATCAAGCTATTTTCAATATAGTATTGATTTATTGTAAATACAAATTCATCCGGGTGCATTGTCTTCATGTTCACTGTTTATTGCAAATGGACTGCGTAATGGGCCCTGTTCCATTATGATGTCCTTCCATCATGATTTTTTTTTTTTCAATCCCTTACAGATGATACAGTTGATGTTGTTTCACTAAAACCATTTCACTAATGTAATGCCAGTCCAGGTATACAACATAGCTTAGAGTAGGCCGCCTGCCTGTCTGCCGTGAAAAGTCATGTTTGCTCTCATCTTGGCTCTGTGTGCAACAGTTTAAACACACTTTTGGGCAAAAATCACACATTTCAAACTGACCACATCACACTCCTTCATTCCTGTTAACAGAGTAGAGTACAAAGTAAGCATTCATATGGGATGAAATTACAGTTATTGATTCATAAGGCTCAGCAGGGTAATTCCTTGTCTTTTTATTACTGAAACAACCATTTTCAACTATAAAAAGGAAATGGTAAAATGAAAAAATAAATTCTGTCTTCCAATTATTTGTTTAGAATTAGCCTGTTTTTGTTTTTTGTTTTGTTTTTTTTCAATCATTGTCTCACTGTCTTCACTCTAAATAATTTTTCCCTGTGTTTTTCGTACTGATACGAAGCATTGTCTTTGTTCCTCTGCAGATGAATCTCTTTTGGACTCTACACATGATCCCATGGGATTTCTTGGAGATATTCAAAGTCCTACATCATCACCATTAGCCTTACCAGACTCGCATTATACTCCCTTTGAGAGTTTAGACTCACCTGGTGCCATCCCATCCAATCCTGAACCAAGCCATGAAGTTAGAACTGCTGATAACATTTATAGGGGACATATTGCATATGAGAACTCCAAATTCATCATGTCAAGAGATGCCTCTGCAGAAGAGCCACACACTCTGACGACTCCAACCTTAAGACCTTCTGTAGCTGTACGGGAGTCTAGTCCACAGTTTCAAGGACCAGCTAAACTCTCCTTAGGCTCGAAGCTGGCAAGGTCATCTCGTTCTGAAACTCAAACAAAGTCCTGGCTACAGCCTTGGGAAAATATATCCATAACATCAGTAAACCCTTCTGCTTCCCCAAAATCAACACCCCAACTAGGTCTTAATTCTGAGAAGAGGATGACCTTCCAACCTGAAGCCATTCAGACATTCACTGACTTTTTAGCAGATGAATCGCATATGAAACCAATGTATGCAGACCAGCTGAGCTCCAGTAATCCCCCACTGGAGAAAAAACATGCATATGATATAAACATGCTACCCAATCCAGATGAGATCCCGTCTCCTGGCTACAAGGTGCCTTTCATCACCCCCCACCCTACATCACCTTCATCTGAACCCACAGAGCTCTCTCCAGAGGACTTTTACCCCACCAACACCATGGAAGTAGACTGGGGGTCTGGGGACTACTTGGAGACGATGTCTTTTTTCAATTCGGATAGAGACGACTATTCTCTGGTCACCAAGGTGCCCTCTGACTCATATGATCTAGAAGACTATACTGAAACCTATGACACGTCCTTCCCTTCCAGAGTGGGCATATCTCCCTCATCCTTGAATCCTCTTTATGTTTCCCCTTCCCCCAGCCTTGTGGCAGCACACAGCACCATCGTTTCTCCTAGATCTATTTATCCTTCCTCATTTTCAACAACAGTTCAGTTTTCACTGGAACCTACTCCAACACCTAACAGTGATGTGCCTGACATTTCAGACATAGATTGGTCAGATACATACACAATTCAACCAACAGATGTCCTTTTACCAGACATGAACAGCTTGGAATATTATAACAATCAGCTGGCTAAGGAGAATAACGGTTCAGAAACCGGGGCTGAACACAGGGGGAACATTACTGTGGTGTCCATCAGTACTACAGACAGCACACCTAACAACAGCTTCAGCAATGATGCAAAAGTGATTGAGGATGAGTCCTCCAGCGATCTCTCGGGGCTTGAGCCTCGTGATGAAACGAGCTTTGTAGTAACCACAGAGGAGAGTCCTCAGCTGGTCAGTGCTTCTCGGCCTTTTCTCGATCCTTCCATAGTCCCGACGCATTCCCTCTACTCGTTTTCTTCTTCGGATGGTCGGGTGTCCACCACAGATTGGTCTGCGCATACAAACAACGTTGGCCTGGATAGCACTTCAATTACAGAAGCCGTGCAACCAAGTGCAACACCTTTGCTGCCGGATGATTTAAATTTTCCCTCCTCTCTTACGTATGTTCATTGGTACGTTACAGAGTCTTTCCCAAAAAGTACTGTGGATGCAACTGCTGTCTTAACTGCAACTATAGACTTCTCCCCTGTTCCCACTGAGCCTGTTGCCAATAGTACAGCCGGTACAACGGAATTGACTCCTGAAGAGTCCGCTTTTACAGATGATCAAACTCTCAATTCAACTATAGTTTCGACCGAATCCACATTTCAGAATGCCACTCTGCCCCCTCCATTTGTGATGGGTGATCAGGGGGTGACTGAAGATGGAGTTGACACCCTAGCCACACTGACCTATATCCCAGCTAGTAGTGTAGTGAATAAAGTCTCTACTACACCCACGAGTACACGTGCCACAGCTACTCCCCATCAAGCCACGACCAGAATTACTGCCACCTCTGAAGCCTCAACTACTGTCAACATCAACACTACCACTGGTGGTAAAATCACAGCTATAGCACCAACATCAAGACCGTACCTCTGCAACGTTAACAAACCCGCTTATTTGATCAAGATCGGTAAGTTGGGCATCTTAATTTGTTTTGTCTTGCTTAACTGTGCATAGCTTGAAAGAGTTATTCATAGACAATAAAGTATACGAGAGACATTAACCATTAGCTTGTGCTTTTTTTTTTTTTCCCCACAAGGTTTTCCTGCTGGGGCCACGGTAGGATATGCTAAATCTCAGGTCAGAGACATACTGAAAGGGGAATTTAACAAATCTGTGGAACTGCAAGTAAGTTTATTAAAGATATTTCCATGTATTTCAAATGATGCGAGGTGTCAACCATTTTTCGCAATTAAGAATAAAATATCTAGTGTTAAAAAAGAGACAGAATGAGATAAGAGATGCTGTTAGATTATTAAGTGATTGAGTGGACGGAGATGTGATAGCTCACACCAGAGTGTGGGTGTAAATTGGTGGTATGCATTTATGTGTTCTATGTTTATTGTAACAGTGGCACATACAAACTCTGAGGGGCAGACCACTTGTGTTGTTTGTGTTTCTGCGATGGAGACATCGCATCGCACTAAGTTCCAGAAGATATACAGCCTGTTTAACAGAAGTTACGTAATGTACAGAGTGTGTCACTTTTAATACAGTTGATTTCTGCTTTGTTAATGTAGGTTGTGGATCCGCCACCAAAATTTGTGTTTCGAGTGGTGTCTGGTCCGGTTGTGTACACAGGCATATCTGTCGTCAACGCACTGAGGAGGTCAGGGCGCCGCTTCTTGTCCGTTTCTCCAAACTGGTCGACACCAGATAGAAACTATCAAGTCCACTCAGGTAAATGACCTTTTGTTTAGTCTTTTTCCGAGGGCACTTGAAGCATTTAACAGAATTTGAAATTTTGTGATGACCTTTATGTTTTTTTAAGCTCAGTCGGAAAGTGTTCGATTGGTCTGTGCAGTGTTGCAGTTTGTTCCTGGCCACATAGACGTGCGGTTCTGCAACTTCAGCGAGAGCATGGAGAGAGGTTTGACCAGGGCCTTCGCCGAAGTCCGGAGGCGATCAAAGGAGTCAACTAATTTCACAGTGCATGTGAGTGGCACCGAGTGAGGGAAGCAAACCATGGGCAGTCATGTAGTTGCATTCCAGTTGGGCTGTTTTCATTTGGATGCTTTCATTGTGGCTTAGGATCTGAAAGCTTAGTAATAATCAAGAGCCTTTGGAACACTAGGTGTTGCCTGTCAGAGCAGATTACTTCGAGTGGAAACGATAGATGTATTAAGTACGTTATATTTCATTTTTTCATCAATTTTATCAAATACAACAAAAAGATTTTTAAAAATATTGAGTTTTTACCCTGAGGGGGGAGGGAGCTGAAAGTGTTGTTTGCTCACTACGCTGACCAATACAAATCGAGTCATTTCACCCACTGATCTCTGGGATTCTTTAAGCGTTGCGTGTTTTTACAGATTTATTTTGTAATTATCCAAGAAGGCTGAAAGCAAAGTATTTGTAATTGACAGTGTTTTATGACCATTATAGAAAAAACAAAAAAAGAGGGCTCAAGAGGAAGTAATACTCAAAGAATAAAGCTCTGCTATTCTGTAAGATTAAAAAGTCAATTATAAGACAAGTAAACACTGGAGTATTCCTTGTGTTCTGAAATGCATCGCCTGTCTTTTCAAGGTTGGATCAACCTCATCAGACCACAGACAGCATCTCTGCAGAGAATGCTGCACGTGTTAGTGAGCAGACGCACTGTAATGGCAGACACAATGTAATGTCCGTGTAATGCAGTTTTGCGGGCGCAAAAGCCATCGCGCTTGCTTTCTTTTGGAAAGGACCAATTAATCGCACCGTCTCTTCAAAGTATGGCTTCTTATGGTAATTTTGGGTTATGATAATTATTGCCAAATAAATGCCACGCTAGTTCAGTTTTCTTTTCAGTTACTACACAGGGCTTATAATTAGAGGCAAGGGTTTAGACCTTCAGGCTGAGCTCCTCCCTTAATATAACTGTTCTTGTGGACGCTGTGCTCACTCCTCGGTCTACTCGTTATTCATCTTACCATAACTCATGAGCGTGACCCAAGTGTTTTTCACATGGCTACTTATATTCAAAGTGCTTCATGCTCTAGTTGTTGAGTATTGAAGGAGGTTATTTTTTGTTACTAAAGAGGTTATTTGGTCATATAGTTATGTAGTTCTCCTTTCAGATGGAATTTAAGTGTAGGTCTTTAAGACACAGACCACTACTTTAACAGTAAGATGGAGAATGTTTTGTTCATTTTAATATGTGGGGTTTTTTTTTCTGTTTCCTATAACACTACCGCTGTGTTTCAGATTGTAAACATCACCATGGCTGCTCCCATATATGAGGAACAAGGCCTAGTGAGGAAACCAGTGGACATTACTTTCACTGTTCGCAGTTCAAGGAGTTATCTGATGGGGTCAGAGATTAGCAATGCTCTAATGAAACTCACTATGGTGGAATTCAGCTATTACATGGGCTTTCCTGTACTGCAGATTGCTGAGCGTGAGTATCATACGGTCCTCTGACAGTATTTTAACTGTTTCCAATTTCATATTATCAGTACTGTATCTAGGTTAGCTGGGAAATTCTGAGTGTACCCCGACTGTGATCACCAAAAGTGAATTTGAGTAAAGGTCGCAGTGCTTATCGATTCATTTTATCCTTTTTGCCACTAGCCTTTCATTATCCTGAGCTGAACACCAGCCAGTTGCTTCGCTCTTCCTGGGTTAGAACAGGTATAGTGATTTTGATTTTTTTGTCATGTTGAAATACTCCTTACAAAGTCTTACAGTTCATGTAAAGCAGTTACTACTGAGCACATTACTTCTGCTGTGTGTATGTGCAGTACTCCTGGGTGTGCTGGACCAGAAAGTGGGTGAGAGGACCTTTCAAGCTAACATGGAGCGCCGGCTGGCCCTGTTACTCGGGGAAGCAATAGGATCAGTCAGACGGGTCAAAAGAGCCACCACCATAGGCAACAGTAGTGTTCAGGTAATATGCTTATAGAGTCAATAATCATTTTACTCAGCTTGTATTTACAGCGCCATAGCCCCAGGCTCACTGGGCCCTGTTCCGCATGCCATGAACGTAATCCATATCTTTAATTTCAATTTTTTACCAGAGAATAAATACTACATATACGTAATCGCGTAAAAAATGCAAAGAAATTTCTTATTTCTTTGTGTTCTGTGTCTCTCACTTTCATTGGCTCTATAACTAAGCTTTAAGCTATTTTAAGGTCACCAACACCAGTGATTTTTACTTTTTAAATTTCTTGTTCCCTATATAACAAAACTTCTAAAAACTCTGCAGAACCGTCCTTCCCTGTACCAGTTGTATCATTATACCCTGATACAAGCGCTCTCTTGCCACCTTTTCTGAGTACAGAGGGTTCATTATGTGAGTGTGACACCGTTGGTAACCAGTGAAAGCCTTGGTGCTTTACTAATCGAGCTCTAGCCTTTGTGGCTCCTCTCTGCACCTGCTCATCTCCTCTCTAAGGGGGACAGGATACGGCTCCATCTCCATGGCAACACCATCCCATTCATCTCAGGGGCAAGCCATTCAAAGACCACAACCTCATGTTTGCTATTTTTTATTTATTTTTTTTTGTCCTCTTCCTCGTTATCCCAGTCCTTTTACTTGATGGCTCCTAAGCGCATATCAGTTAATAATTGCGTCTTTTTCTCAGTCTGTATCCTGCTGTTGGGGTGCTAAGGAGTCTGTTGCTGAAAAGTGAATATTTGTCACAGGCACAGAGACAGTGGTAGGTAAAGATACAGAAATCAGAAGAATGGGGCGAGCAAAAAAATTGAAATCAAAGTAACTGGTCAAGCTGAGACGAGATGACTGTCTGTGCTAAATATCATCCGTGTCCATGCATTTATCACCTTTGTTTTTGTCTCCATAGATTTCACAGAATAATATAGAAAAGAGAAGCACATTAGTGGTGAACCTTTGCTGTCTGTATTTCTGCTAAGATTAGATCTCTAATTTTAGCTCTGGCATCCTTTCTGCTCTTCCAAATGATATTTTTTCAAATCCATAAATATGATAATGTGTTATTCGTGGACGCCTTCTTGTGGCTATGTTCCATCCCTCTTTGATAGGACACGGTTATATAAGAAGCCTGGTTTGGAATTTGTTTTTGTTTTTGTTTTACTGTTTCACAAACACTCATCTTTGTGTGTCTTATTTGATATAATGAAAATGAAGTTACTCAGATTGAGCATCTGAACTTCTGTCTTGCTTTCTTGCACATAAATAATTATGGTGTAGCTCAGACAGATGCCCCTGACTGTCTTGACAGAATGAGTGTACTGTTGTCACCAATGAGAATATCTTATGAGTCTGCCTAGACAGATGAAAAGGAGGTTGAATTCGGGCTGTGCAATAACACGCATTCACACTGCCCTCTTTCCACTCTAATAAGCAGACACGGACTGGATTAAACCCTGAATGAGGGAGTCTGCCCAGCCATTTTTCTGTGGCAGCCCAGGCATGACCTGCACTTTACTCTTTTCAGTAATACAGACAGCAGACTGTGCTTGTGCCTCAGGGCACCATCGGGGAGGCTGCACACACACACAAAAACAAATCGGTCAAATTAAATCGGTCAAAAAGACAAATTGGACAGAATTTAAAAATATTTAAGCAATGGATCTCCAAGGGGTGTGCAAAATGGGACCTAATATGTGTGTGTGTGTGTGTGTGTGTGTGTGTGTGTGTGTGTG
>VVHJ01061813.1:0-11577 GCA_015107715.1 Tylochromis polylepis | reverse complement strand
AAAAAGCCATCTATTAATCCTAAAATTGGATGTCTCGAGGAATAGCTTGAACGTTCTCACACGCACCAGACTCCATTTGGAATCTGAGGCATTTAAGCCTCAGCTCTGCTGAATACTTTTACGTTTTTTTTTTGGTTTTTTTTATCTCTGCAAAGCAGCCTTTTATGGGTGATTTTTTTTTTTAAATGAGTTGAGCTGTTTTTGACGCTTCTACGTCAGCAGCTGTTATTGATAGCGTTCACAGAGACGTGTGGGTGTGCTGAAAAATCACACATCCTTTTCATGACTGTGGGAGTAAGTCAGACTTGTCATGTGGCTTTTCTCTGGTCTGCCATACTGTAAACAAACATCGCTGTAATTATAATGAATAAGACCAGTTTATACATACAGACAATCAGTTTTAAATGACTGTACGAATGTCTGCGTGTCTAGACAGGCTGGAAAAAAGCATGAGTAAAACTCTCGCCTCCATAAAGGGCTCTCGAGCTCTGACTGCATCGGTGGAGATTTTCAGTGATAGACTGCGCTGCATGTGAAGCAGAAATGCTATTTTTAACAAATAAAATCACTTCTTTTTTTTTAAAACTACAGTTTGTTTTAGGACACATATATTGGGGGGAAAAAAATGCAATTTATGAAGGGATCCATACGTTTATACTGTTCTGTCTCTGAGTTTATATAAGCAGGTGTTTCTTAATTCGTTGGCTTTTATGAAAGTCAAGCGTTTAAACGCCACATTTAATCAAACAAATCTGAATCTGTTCTTAAGGATGCTAATGCTGCCGATCTGTTTCACGACCACAAAAATAAATATGATCATATTAGAAGCTTGTTGTGCCACAGAAGGAATCACAGCCAAAGGATAATTCTATTATCAAAGGGGAGCTAAAGAGGACATCCTTCATATGCTGTGAATCATTTTAACCAGCCACCTATCCCAGGTGGTGGCATGACCCTTTAAATCTTTACCCACTTTTTGAAGTTTTCTCCTGTGAATTATCAGAAAACAGATCGTGCATGCAGAGTAGCTGGTTTCTGTTTCTGCATCATCACAGACTTAGAACACTTTAGTGTTAGATTGTGGCACTTCGGTGTGAAAGTGATTTGATTGCGGAGTGTTTCTCATGTAGTCATGCTGGGAAAAAATGTACCCAGAGGGCCTGAAATTTAGAAAATCTTTTACAGGGTGAAGGTTACATTTTGAAAGGCTTCTTTAAATTTACTGAAGTTATCGTGCACAAATAGAAATCAGTTGAATCTGACCAACTGAACCAAAGAAACAAGACTATCGACCTGCAAACTTATCAGAGCTGACGGCGTGATCCAGCGTGCTGCTCTCCTCGGCTCTCTGAGCCTTTTTGGGGGGATCTCTCGGCCTTTAGTCTCAACCTTTCCTCTCACATGTGGTACCTCAGGCCCCACTAAAATGATGTCTGATCCTACATATTTCCCACAGTTCATTTTTGCTCTGAGAGTTACTTAAAACTGTGTTGATGAATCACCTTATAAAACCCTTTTAGTCATGCCTTTATGAGCCAGATTGTGACCCACAGCTTTAGCCACACCTCGAATCATCAAACGAGCCTAAGGTGACTTATTTCGTTTTTCAAGTTCCTGATGATTTGCCTGCTGAGTCTGATTCTTCAGTATCAGCTTTACTTTGTGCCGCCTGAGCTCAGTTTAGGTTCTTTCCCGCTAAAGACGCGACACAGGATGAGCTCGTCATTAAAAGGAGACGAATAAAGATGTCACCTTTAAATTCTGTGGTTTTGCTTTTGCTTTTCCCCACTTATGTAAATATTTAGGTGCAGTTTTTAAACTGAATTAACATGGTGGAATTTTCTTTACTTTTTTGAATTGTAAATGACTTCTTGTGGTTCGCCTGCAGCTGAGAGCCTTCACTTTCTGTTCTGAGACACTGTCCACCCATTACGCGGTCCGACACTTTCACGCATACAGATTGCTCGCTTTTTTCATCACTACAATCACATCTATCATGAATACTTTGGTTGCATGTGTTCACGATGTGTTTCGTAACCTTTTCTCTTCCCTGACCTCGTCGAGAAGCACGCTCTCTGGATTCAGCATCTCCTGATTTGGCTTTCCTCTCCTGCTTCATCAGACGCACATTTCAACTGTGTGGACTGGTGCGTGTGCAGGTTTTAAGCCCATAAAGCATTTGCACAAGTTTGGACAGCTAATACACGCACCACAGCATTCCCAAACATCCAGCCTGGAGCGATCTTCATCCGAAAAAAAGAACAAATCCCACCTCACACCGAGAGCTGTGACCCGGACTTCATGGAGCCAGTCTGGGATTAGATCAACGGACAACCTAAGTCCACTGAAGACCTGTGGATGGCTCCACAAGAGGCTTGCACCTGAAATAAACTTTAAAACTGAACACCTGCTGCAGGTTTAATGGCTCACACCAAATATTAGCACCACACAGCTGTGCTGGGTCACGGCACAAACCAGTCGGCAGATTATTCTTCTTAAGGGTGTCTTTTGGTTCACACCACAATCTTTCCCTCTCTTTAACCAACTAGTTTTTTAGTATGGAAACCTAACCAGTGAGAGGAAGTGAGAGCAAAGTGCGAGAGAAAAAAATAAAGTGCCAAACAAATCCGGTACTAACAGGAGGAAAACCAGGATCCCCCTTGCTGTTAATCTTGGAAAATGTGGTCCTCCACCCCTCCAAACAACTCCTGAGGACTTCAAGCATCTCTTAAAAGCACCAACACCAAAGGATACCTTAGAGGTAACGGCGAGCTGCAGGATGCACCTGACAGAACAGCATCATATAACACTCTCTAAAGCCAGCACGTTATAAACTTAAAAAACACTTCTGGCTCCGCAGCATCGTGCTCTGTTTAGATCTCCAGTGGCTCACGTGGGCTCATTATGTGAGTTATGTGGCTGAAAGCTCCAGAAATACTCAGCAGGTGCAAGCGGACCATTAGTTTGCATCGTTTGTGTAAATATTGGGATTTGTTCTTAAGTTAGATCTGCACTAATGCCATATATCTTTGAAGAAAGAGGTTTACTGTACAGAAATATATATTTCCATGTGAAAAGTAGAGTGGGTGGAAGAGTAAAAGTGTATTTTTTTGGTGTAAATCTACAGTTTAAAAATACACAAACACTCCTCCTTGTTTAGTTTGATTTTTATCATATCGCCTCTCTGGCAGGTCGACTCTGATCTATTAATAACTACTAACACTTATTTAGAAATATTTACAAAACCACAGTGTGAAATGGTGCATCAGGTTAATGTTCTGCATTCAAACACATATACATACATCTGTCTTACAGAGGTGATATGGGCAAAAAAAAATCACTCGAAGTGGACTCGTTGCACTCATTTCCAGACCCAGCGTTTCCACTAAGGGCCTCAAATACAGCAGCTTTGCATGATTCACAGCGAGTCTGACCCCTCGGCCAGCTTTCTTCTGATTGGCTGCCCCTCACAAACGGGTTTGTGGATTTAGAACCCTGCTCCCTGACATCACCCTGAACCAAAAGTAGAAAAAAGTATCTGAAGCCTGTTTAATAAAAGCATCTCCTACTGTAACATCACATGTGGTGACAGTAGGGCCGCTTTAAAGCTTCGAAGCAGAAAAACTCGTCGTACTTGGCGAAAACTACGATCTCCATCTCTGAATTTGGCGGACGCAAATATGAAACGCTGTGCTGAAAAGCTGCCAGGCTCCTGCTGTTTTCGATGCTTCACGCGGATAGTAGCTGATCTACACTAATGCACAAGTTTTATAGTCTTAACCGTGAGTTTTTAAAAACAGCGTAAAGCTGCGTGGGTACCACACGCGAACACAGGCACGCGTTAGCAAACAGGTGTAACCCTTTCAGAGTGAGTCACGTAAGAAGGAGCCTTACCTGGTCTGCTGTCTGCTGGCTGTCGTTCATGTGCAGGTTTAGTTTCAGATTAACTATCCTTTCACTCTTTGCCATGTTTTATCAGGTGTCATGTTTACACACAAATACACACTGCGTGTATGTGTGTGTGTCACAGATCTCCCTGGGGGATTGTCCCCTTTCATATTCACCGGGATTCCCGGACTTTTTGTTTCCATTTCATAAAAAAGAAAAAAAAAATCGTCGCATCACTCGCGGGTGTGTGGGGTGGTTTCCCCCTCCCCCCTTTATTTCTCAGATATTTGTTTCCTGGAAAAATACAGTGAGATCAGAGGGATGTTATTCCAACAGGTGAGGAAGGATGACGCTCAGAAAAACTAAGATTATGGACGGCTCAGGTAAAAAAGGTAAGGATATCTGAAGGTAAGGGAAGGGCCACTCTGCCTCCCGCTGGTCATGCAAAGAAAGCACACCTATGTGAAAATTTGACTCAATGCGCACAAAACGACCTCGCAGCCAAGGCTGTAATAAACAAAACTAGGTGTAAACAGTGAAATGTGAATGCATCTCATTAGCAGTATTCTCAGATCAATATTTACTCTGTTCTTTTGAATATGTGACGTGAAGTAGAAGATCAGACTTTTCCACCGCTGTTTATTTGCTCAGAGTGTAAAAAAAAAAAAAGTCTATATTTAAACCAACTTGATCTTTGGATGCCACCGTCATAAGTACTTATAAAAATTTAAACCTATTTCTTGTTGGGACACTAAATAAATAAAACTAAAGATTGGCAACTTAAAGGCAGAAAATAGTCTGATATATCTCACACGCACCAGAAGTAGAAATTAGTTTTTCTTTCTTATGTCTCATAAATCACTTCTGCATCTGTCAGATTTACACTGAGACCCTCGTTCTTGCTTGTTCAGCAGCACCCCCGTGTTCCCTGCTTTTTCTGGTTCTGGAAACAAACCTCCTCCCGGCAAGTGGACCATCAGGTCCATCACCAGCAACTGAGCACATCAGCCAAAAACATTCAAATGAATGCACTACAGTCACTCTTCAGACCTGGAGGCTCTGTCCATTGTAAGAGGATTAAACTTTGTATAATATTGTGCAAAAGTCTTTTTGATCGCCCTCCTTTCTCTATGTTTTGCTAGAAAAATTGTGAATGTGCAGTAATTTATTGAAACATGGACAGAGTTTAAATCTTGTTAGGACTGTGCAAAATGTGTAAAGTTGTATGAACCTTTATTCTTCAGCACAGCCTGAACTCTTTCAGGCAAACGTTACTGTAATTTCTTTAAGTAGTCTTCAGGAGTAGTTCTCCAGGCTTCCTGAAGGACATTCAAAGCCGTTCTTTGGGTTTGAGCCCCCTGCTTTCTCCGAAGATGATCCTGCAGTACTGCCAACAGCACAGTTGCAGAGCGCCCTCTGGCGGACAAACTGCAAAATCAACACTCATAATGTGGTTAAAGCGCTTCTCACGTCTCTGCTTCAGTTTTTAAATTCTCATCCAATGTATCAGCGTATAGCTAACATATCCCGGCCTCTACTGCAGGCACTCGCTGTTGTTCCTCTCTTCTGACCTCCTCTGTATTCGTTCACAATCAAAAAACACATTTACATTCATGACCCCATCAAGTCCATTATCACTGATTTCCAGTCCAGTTCTTGACAGCCACCCCTTCCACTGAGAGCATTACTGATGGGGCTTCAGTGAACAGTAGATGGATCAGCTTCCTCAAATTTTTAAAGGACACATTACTCGGGACACTACTTTATCCCAAGATATGCCAAGTTTTTAGCCAATAGCTTACTGAGAATCACCTTGTTGGTCGCAAAATACAATTTTATGGCTCTCTCACTCTTATCTTTAGCATATTTTATACATTCTGCTAAACAAATGGGATCAAATCAGGCTGATATGTTGCGTGTCGACAACACAGGTTCATCCCTTGGGTTCGGTGCCTTTTTTCTTAATGTTTGAATGACTCAGACTAGTTTTAAGTGGCTTAAAAACAAAAACACATTCCTGTGAAAAAGGTCAGGTACAAGAACTGGACTGAAAATGAGTGAAAAAGAAGCCAATGCCCAAAGAAATTCACAAAGGTATGTGAACTATTGCTCAAGACCACTTTAAAAATATTAAAGTCAGGCTTCATGGAAGCAAAATGTGAAGAAACGAGGGGTGGCCCAAGACTTTTGCACAGTATTTACATGCAGTAGTTTAAAATTAGCCAGCATACATCATGTTCATGTTTGGTTAATAAAAAGGAGAAAATGCTCCTAATACTGAAGCTCTTACTGCATGAAATTGAAGATTTTTGTCTTTATGAGATTTTATTCGTCATCTTATTCAAAGGAAGTGGAAATTTTTTTTAAAAGACATCAAAGAGAAATCTGACAGTTTGGTGAGTATCATATAATAATGAGCAGAAACACATGGATAGTTGGCCAGGAATAAGTTTTATATAAAATTTGAACAGTGGATACAGAGGCGATATTATGTGTATAAAAAAATACATACAATAAAAGGAAAATAAATGAATCTTATTTCTATTTTGAGCAGATGTTCAAGTTAGCTGATGAAATGTAAAAGGCACTAAATGTACAACATTCCAGTTTTAAAGACGGTAAACAAACAGAGGCCAAAGTCATTCAGAGACGAATGAAAATAACAATAATAATAATCATCACAGGGCATTTTGTCGTCTTTGTTATGCCAGACATAGTGCAGATTTTACAACATAACATACCAAACAATTCTCAAATAACACAACTATTTACCATCGATAAACACCGAGCACGCACTTTAAGACCGGCGTCCAATCAGAACACCAAACGCCGCCACCGCGCGAGCTCTGTCACATCGGAAATCTTTCATAATTTATAGTTTACATCACGATTTCTACAACGGCACTAAACACTGCAATGAGTCATAATTAGGAGCAAAGCGACCAGCAGCTGACGGTTTTGTACACGGATGTTTCGTTTTGGTTTGAAATGCATGCTGCAAACAAGAGTGTTTAAAAAAAACAACCCAAAAACAAAGAAGAAACAGAGGAAAAGATGGAAGACGTCACGGTGCTTGCAGGCTGTGATGTCACAACCACAGTCGGGTCAAAGCGGGCAAAGCCAGGATTTCTTCAGCCTGAAGTTGGTTATGACCCATTAAGTTTTAATGCTGTGACAGGGGATTTCACAAATTTGGGACAAATATACCATGTTGTGTGAGTAATTTCTGTTTTATGTGTCAGTGCAGACACGGAAACACCTGAAAAGGTCGAATAAACACTTTCTTCCTGGTGGAAATCCTCTTTCGCCGCAGTTCTGTCAAATGTCCTGTAAAAACAGGCTTGGTTGTCGGCCTGAGCCGGGCCGTTTATACCCGGGGGTTTCCTCGGTAACTAACCAGACTACTTCACTAGTTTTAAAAGTCAACAGGCACAAAGCATTCAAAATTAGACACAAATCTAATGGATGAAGTTAAATCCAGTCCACACAATTACAGCGTGTACATTTTCAACTGCCTTTTATCACATTCAAATGTTGCTATGACCTCAGGCACACAAGCCGACAACCGGTCAGTAACCCCCTGGGTAACCACTGGTCACTAAGGAAAAATGGGTAATCTCCAACTGGCTGTTCAGTGGCTGTAGGTGGTGGCAGAAAGCCACACGGTGCTGCACCAGAAACCTAACAGGTTGCCACGGTCAACAGTAGTCTGCACAGTAGACGCCAAACTGTCTACAAACACTCGCTAAGTGGTGGAGAAGTTGACTAGCAAAACGCAAACCGGAGATGGAGAAGGCTCACCTTCACAGCAAACGTTGTGCCTTTTCAAATGAGTTGGTTTCAACAGTAAGGCACAACTTTTACTTTGAAGACAAACGCTACGTTTCCGATCAGTTCCACTCTCGCTCGGCGCTCAGTTAGTGAGCGTTACAGACAAGTTGGTGTCTTCCATGCAATCTGCTAGCAACCAAAGCAATTGGCTCTGGTGCAGCACCTGGCAACCATTCTCCAACCAGTTGGGGAATATAAATTTTTACAAGTCAGGTGTTTTATGTGACTGAGGCCTCACTTAAGAGTGTGATTAATCATAGTCAGTACCGGCAGCCTTCTTTCCTCACAGGTTAGCGTCTACGTTTCTGCAGAGCCGCTTATTTTCTACATCAAAGCACCACCTTTACCCTGATTAAATGTCGGTTACACCGACAGGAGGCATTTCCTCTCCATGTCCAATAAATTAACTTTACATATTGGCCCCAGCAGGTCAATAAAGTTGGACTCTACTCACACATTTTGGTTTCAGGTGTGTGATGAGCTTTACAACCTGTACTGCTGACAAATTTCTGGGCTTGCAAGGTTCACATAAACAGACTGACAGAAAAAGGCGACACAGACCCTACATCAGTATAAAATGAGAAGTATCGTACTTCCTGTCATTCATTTGAAAAACTCCTCTGGATCTCAACATCTAGAGGAGGCTTGAAGGATTTAGGCTTTAAGAGCAAACGTCAAGTCTACCCAAATTATTCTGCAGGATACCTCTGCACCATGTTAAACAAACATGGACTTAAAAGTTTTTATTATTTGTGTTTTCTGTACAGACTGTTGGCTGAAGAAACCTCAGCCAGAGCCCTTTAAACCGGCGGGTGTTGTGACACTTCTTGCAGGCGCTGTATGCATATGTCAGAGTGTCTGGTGACAAATAATTAAGACTTAAGAAAAACAAAGCATGCCACCAACTTTCTCGAGCAAACCGCTTCCCTTTTAAGGAAAGACATCCACAGCCATACCACACTGGAATGAGTTACAGTATAACAGCACTATATCTTACATGAGGAGCAAGAAATATATACAAACACTGGTCAGCATGGAGTTTTACTGCATTTGGAATCACAAGACGAAGCTGAAGGAATCAAGACTGCAACACAAATATTCGCTTTAACAAAAAACAAAAAAAAGAAGAAAACTTTTGGAAGAAAACAAAAATTTTGGAATGTATTTAAAGCATCTGAAATCAGAAAGTGTTGGTATTAGATATTTGGCCCATTAGTTTGACCCCCCAAAAAAAGAGCTTTATATTATGCATAAATAAGAAAAAGAGGACGGATATTCTCATAATAATGCGTGTTATGTTAGTAAATTGCATGCAAACGTGTGTATTGTTCCACAAAATAACATCTCCCAGTTTTCATAGGAAGGAGATCTTTCACCTCAATTGAACCTAACATGCATATTTCAACATAAAGAAATAACGAACTGCCCATGGCTCTTTAATAAAAAAATAAAATCACAAATCTACCTGGGTTGCATTGTCCGTGTGTTTATATGTACACAACTGGGACAAAGAAAAATACAAACAAAGTGACAGCAACTGAAACTCAAACGTACGGTATTGTTCCACTGAGGTGAAAATCTAAACGCGGCGTCTTTACCGGTACCACAACGACATGCCGGGAGTTTACAGAGAACTGAAGCATTCACAGTAACACCAACGTCAGACGGCTGCTTCTGCTCTTAAAAATTAAATAAACTAGCCGAGCAGTACCAAAGTTATTCTTTAGATGTCATTATATCTGCATGCAAAGTTACCGAAGGCGGTGTAGAAAGAAGAAGGAAAAAAAAAAAAAATCTACGTCTACCTTACACGCCTCTACAGAACAACATCACTATGGAAGTGCCCGACGATGGAGAGGGAGCCGTGGCTTCGGCAGACTGTTGCACCAGCTGTTAGCAAAGATGATCAGATATGAAGGCAGGCAGACAGACACAGGTTACAGTACAGGTCGAGCCCGCTTTAAGGGTCACCGCTCACTCACGGTACAGGATGTGTAAACGTCCACCAGGAGAAAAAAAAAAAAAAATCACCGTTTCGGTCAGAAATTATTCTTCTGCTGTTAAAGATTTAATCGTTTTACTCAAAGTAGTTTTTTCCTTGTTAATTTGACTAACGTTGAGTTCAGACAACACATATCAGCCTGATTACTTTCTAATCTGTGCTGACACAGTGCAAACTTTGGTCATTTTATCTCATTTAGTGTGGCATAACGAACGAAAACTGACGCTGCGTATTATCAGCACTATGCTGGGAGACATATTTACTCTTTATCATAGGAATGATATTGGTAAATGTACCATTTTCCTTTTTGAATATGCATGGGCTTTCTTTATTGTTCTCGTGGGATCTCGGGACTGAGCAGTTTAAAGTTTCACATTTTACAAAGAAGCAAAAATTTTTTTTAGTGCTTTAATTCTATGAATGAAGTTTTTATATTCCAGTGATCACTGAAATGAATGCAGGGGCTCTTTCCTCATTTAGATGGGAGTAAAAAAAAATAAATAAAAATAACTAAAGAGTACAAAATTTGCCCAAAAGCACTGCAGAAGTGGTTCTGTGAGGCCGACAATATGAATAAAAACAGGCACTGTGAACCAAAGTTACTAATTTTATCTCACGTAGTGAGTCATAGTGTGTCATACACACCACTTCAGTTGTCTCCATGTGTTTACTTTTTTTTTTTTTTTCCCCCCTGGAAATTACTAGCGCCTCCTTCTCAGTGACGTGATTCACTCTCAGGTGTAGAAAGATTTTACGACTCTATACTCAAGTAATGTGACACGGTGACCATGAGAACAGGAAGAACTTGTGCGGTCTGAACTCAGCGTTAGATTTAACTGGCTTCTTCCTGCATTCCCTCAACATTTCTCCATCCATCCAGTTCTGGACTTTATTGATGAACAAACCGACGGGGGTTTCAGGATGACCGAGGCGTGCACAGTGAGATCAGAAGCTTGTAAACAAAAGGAGGATAAAACGGTGGAGCGTCTGCCAGGCTCATTAATGGGAATTTTAACACTGTGAGCACACACTTGGACCACACTACATCTCTTTACATTGATCTAAATGCTGCACAGTTTGGATCAGACGAGGGCACAGGTGCGACTTTGTGACGACTACAGTCCGCCGTTTCTAACAAAGAGATGTAACTTGAGGTTTTGACGTTGGTAGAATTTCTTTGATCTTTACTGATGTTGCTGTTTGTACAGTTTCTGACCAGTCTCACCGGCCAATAAAAGCACCAAAGTTTCGGCAGAAGTGATCAATGAATGAGAAGGCGATGTAAGACAAACAGTGAGCATATTGTTCAAATATCTGCTTTATAACGTCGTCTTCTCTCTGGAAGAAACAGTTTAACGCACCAATGTTTTTTTGTTTCGTTTCGTTTTATTAAATGGGGCTCACTCGGTTCAGGTGTGAGCGTCTTAAGTAGGACTGTTGAGTTGGTGCAACAGCCTGCTAAACCTTTTTTTTTTTTTTGGAGGGGGGCGCACAAAGCTACAAGACCAAAATTAAAAAAATAATACTTGGAATGATAACTGAAGGCTTTCTTGTTTTTATGTGTGCCCCTTTTTTTTTGGGAGAACAGTTTTGATGCTGATGTAACGGAGTGGTGGAAAATCGACTTGGAGTGTTTTCATAGCTTTCTTTTTTTTCTTTTGTTTTTACAACAAAGCACATGGAGACATTACTTTATCGTATAATATCATCATGCTTTCAGAGGACAAAATTTTAAAGAGAGAGCGAAATAGAGAGCGAGAGAGAGAGAAACTGCACCACTTGTGTCCCTGTTGAGATATCCCCACCCTTCCCAAGAGCAGCTGATAGAGAGGTCTCATATTTTACTGGATTTTTGT
>VVHJ01061801.1:0-10857 GCA_015107715.1 Tylochromis polylepis | reverse complement strand
TTGGCGACAGTGGGAAGGAAAAACTCCCTTTTAACAGGAAGAAACCTCCGGCAGAACCAGGCTCAGGGAGGGGCGACCATCTGCCGCGACCGGTTGGGGTGAGAGAAGACTGCGTCTGAAGCTCGCAGGCAACGTTTTTCCATTATGGGATTGTGTGAATTGTAGCCTCAGTTTCCTGTTCTTAGCTGACAGGAGGGGTCTCAGTGCGGTCTTCTGCTGCTGTAGTCAATCTGCTTTGAGGTTCAACGTGCCTAAATCCACTGAGTTATTGCCATGTGATTGACTGTTTAATATACCGAATAAAGTAAAGCTGTTGATGAAGAATTAAAAAGAATCAGCAAAAACACAAAAAAGGACGATCTTTAGCTCGATGATCAGAGTATCAATTAAAGGTATTGGCGGACTTCAACTTTTCAGATCTCAAACTGAATGGCTGTACTATACTATTAAAATCATCCAGAGTGTATATCATCTCCATCTCCTGATTCAGATGGTAACATCACACATGGAGCACCCACATGATGCATCAGATCACATCAACTAACACTGTGACACAGAAAGCGAACGCGCTCTGTCTGACAGGCAGCACGCAGCAGCCTGTGAACCAGTAAACACCATAGATCTCATTCAGCGAGACCCTGCAGCAGCGCGGCAGACACTGAGAGGAAGTGGCAGATCATACAGCAGCTTTCACATATCATACCACGCCATTGTCATGTGATTCAACCTGGCAGCTGTTTGAGTCAGACGCCTTTGCGCAAATTACAGCTCACCTGCTGGTGATGGGATGAATAATTAACCTGCCTGTGATAGGTTTCATATCAGAGGCGGCGCTGATGACGCCCAACCCGTATCACCCTATCAGGTCAGCATTAATCACAGCTGATCAGAAACGCCCGCCACATAACCGTCAGCTGCATAGAAACAACAGCTTTACAGACTCCGCTCCAAACAGCCTACGCTGCCCGTAAATCTCCCATTGTTGCTGTCAGGACACAACAGTCAAAGTGCTACCTGTGGCCCGCTGCAGGAGAATCTGCTGATCTGAATTAATAGCAGCACATAAATAAAGTTTATTTGTCTGTTAAAGCTTTAAAGGTCTCCTTCCAGCAGGAAGCAGCCACCACTGACATGAAGAGTCGCTCTTGCTCCAACAAAGCGATTCACACAATAACACGTTAAATAATGTCTTCATACGGGAAAGAAGTCTTTAATTTGCACACAGAAAGCTCAGGAGTCCTTCACCGTTTTGGAAGGCAGTTTAAACTGCAGATGAACCTTTATGGACCAAACGACCAACACCCTCATAGACATATGTTTGGAAGAAACTCGAGTTTAAATGGCAAATTTACAACTAAAAGTCACCATGCTCACTGTCCTTGTTGCAGGATGCTGAGATTTGTTTTACTCTGATACAGTACCATTTACTGTTTTCAAAAAGCTAAGATAGTGTTGGTCAAAATGCTGAAATAGAAGCTCAAAAATGGGACTTTACTGACCACCTTTTACATTTATATCATGGCTGATAGCTGTCTGTCCATTTTAAAGCAGATGTCACATTTTAGGTTTTAGTGCCATTATTTATCCATCCAATCAACACCTCACCTAGGAAGTGTCCAGGAGGCATCCTGTCAGAAGCTCAAAAAATGAAGATTTTCTTGTAAAGCAAAGGGGGGGCCTAGCAAACAAAGTTTGGGAACCACTGCATTAGTCAAACCTAAAATTCAGGAGAAACAATGTAGGTTTTGTCCTGACCAGCTCTTTACCCACTTGAGGATGTTTAAGTGTTTGTGGGAGTTTGCCAGTCTACATGCGCTTTGTGGACTTTTGTGGAAGGCCTTTGACTGCATCCTTCAGCATCTCCTGTGGGAGGTGCTTCAGGACTATGACGTGTCTGGCCTTATTCCTGGCATTCAGTCTGAACTGTTCCCAGTAGGTGCTGGATGTCACCAGGGCTGCCCTTTGTCACAGATTCTGTTCATAACTTTTATGGGAAGAATTTCTCGGCGTAGCCAGGCGGAGGTAGGCTTCCACTTTGTGGTTCTGTTGGCTTCATCAGGTGGTGGGAGTGGGTCGCAGTCGAGTGTGAAGCAGCGTGAATGAGAATTAGCACCAAATCTGAGGCCTGGTTCTCAACTGCAAATGGGTGGAGTGCCCACTCTGGGTCAGGGACGAGTAGCTGCCCCAAGTGGAGGAGTTTAGGTATCTCTGGGTCTTGTTCACGAGTGAGGGGAGAGGGGAGCGAGAAATCAACAGATGGCTTGGTGAAGTGGCTGCAGTGATACGTACGCTGTGCCGGGCTGTTGTGGTGAAGAGAGAGCTGAGTGTGAAAGCAAAGCTGTCGATTTACCGGTCAGTCTACGTCCCCACCCTCAGCTATGGTCACAAGCTCTGGGTAGTGACCAAAAGAACGAGATCGTGGATCGAATCAGCGGAAATCAGCTTCCTCTAAAGGGCAGCCGGGCTCTCCCTTGGAGACAGGGTGAGGAGTTCAGTCATTTGGGAGGGACTCAGAGTAGAGGAGCCAGCTCAGGTGGTTTGGGCATGTCGGATTAGGAGATGGTCCTGGGTTAGGCACAGGACGTGCTTGACAGATTACGTCTCTCGGCTGGCCTGGTAATGCCTCGGTGTTCCTGTGGATAAGCTGGTCGAGGTGATTGGGAAGGGGCAAGTCTGGGCTGCTCTGCTTAGGCTGCTGCACCTGAAGCAGTAAAAAATGGATGGATGGAATAAAATGAACCGCAGATAATTTGGTCTAACAACAGCACATTTTGGGGGTCTTATTTTTAGTGTTTGGACTCTTTGGTCAAACCTTCTCTAAAATAACACGCAAAGACAAAACAAAACAAAAAACATCAAGAAATATAAAAAGGAGAAATAAAATATTATCATCACTGGGTCCATGAGACAACTCTACGTACATTTTTATTGAAGGGGGGGGGGGGCTGTTTGCCTGTTTACCATTGGCTCTGCTGTTTTTCCAAGTATCAGAGGGAAGACAGAAAAAAAATAGCCCAGTGAAGCAGTGTTGGTTCTTAATTGCATTGCTTGTCTCATTCTTCAGCTAATGTGGAGGCTTAATGGACTCTGCTGGCCTCGGCTTCAGAACAGATGACAGCTTGTCAAGGTGATTGACAGGCGTGGGGGTGGAAATTTGACCGAGTCCATTTGAAGGAGAACTAAGAATAGGCCAACTGTCTCAAGACATAAACTTTAAAGATAATTCCGCAGTGAATCATCAAGAGGAGGAAACTGCTCCTGCTCTGCTGAAACTGTTTGTGCACTGACTCAGTGCAACTGCACTTTTTATTGAAAGACTTCATGGCATAAGAAAAAATATGAAAGGCATAATTAATAACAGTGTGGCAGCTTTTCAGTTACCCAGAAATAGAGAGGTTTTTATCGCATGACAAAGCTTATAAGAAAGGCCCGTTTCTAATCAGACCTAACCCACAGTTGGTGAAAACACAATAAAAAGCAGCTAAGAGTAAAAAATAATGAACTCGCATGAGATCAAACCCCAGCTGTAGTTCAACCCAAAACCACGATGTCCCCTGAATCTAACAAGGTGGTTTTAATGCTTTTAATGCTCACTTTTGTTGCCTAAACTGCACAGTTTTAACCACCTACAGTTTTAACCACCTGCTTTGGTTGGCCAAACCTAACCAAGAAATTTTGTTGCTGAAAATTTACCATAAAATTTTTTTGCTTAAACTGCATCAGAAGCGAATATGTTGGCCTCTAGCAGTCCTTCAAACTCCTCATGGGAACTTTGTTCTTAATTGTAAGAAAAAAAATGTCCCTTGAGTCATATTTGAGAATTCACACGGCAGGCAGGAACGAACCTAATGAACCTGTAGGGTATAAAAGCACTATATAAGAACCAGTCCATTTACCATTTACATTGTATGAGATGGCTCCAAACAAGGCAAGCCAATCCTAAGGAGATTTGCTTCACAAGGTAGTAGATTTTCCATAGTATGCCTGCTGTGGGCTGTCAAAACCAGTCTAAGTCTGTATCATGTCTTGAAAATAAACTGAGCCAAAGGTTGAATGATTTGAGAGTTTGCCGAGTTGTGCCAAAGTTTCTTTTCTTTTAATTTACAGGTTAAAAATAAAGACAGCAATGCTAATGGCCACAGAGAATGTCTGGGGACACGATGCTCTCTGTAATAAATAAAAGACCGTCTAACGTTCAGATGGTGACGTTTAGGAAGTTGCTGTATTAGAGCCAGTAGCCGGGGCTGCTCTGTTCCCCTGCTGTGTCTCATTATCTGAACTGTGGAGCTCATTTCCTCAAGAGAACGCTGCGTAACAGGGCTGAGAACAGCTCCCACTTCCTCCTGAAGGAAATCCAGGAAAAAGAGCATGACTCACTCACACACACACACACACACACACACACTCCTTGTTTTACGGTGCACTCATAGAAGAATATGAAAACAACAATCTGCGACCTAACTTTCATGTATTCTTTACGTCGGTTCAAATGCAATTTCAAGACTGCTAATTAACATTAACTTCATGTAGTGTCAGGACAATTCAAGTAATCGGATTTAAATAGCATCAGATCTGTGTCCATAATAAACCAAAAGGTTTCCTACAAAACCGTCTGTCCCACAGCTGAAGCTCGGACCAAACCGGGTCATCAACAGGACAAAGATCCAAGCACAGCAGCAAATCTGCAACAGAACGACTGAGAAAGGAAAGAATCGAGCTGCTGCAACGGTCCAAGAGCCGTGTATGAATAAATGCTGCAACTCTCAATGACATGAAGCAACCCTGTGAAGGAGACTGGGTTTTACTGCACTACAGAATGTGATGACTGCTTGGGCTGGGAGTGCCTGAGGTGTGTAGAACCACGAGCGCTAAGAGGACGCTTTAAACTCCAATCTGACATTTTACGTATCACAGGCAAGCGGTCTACTACACTGATGAGCTCGGATCTACAAATGATCCAACTGACTGGTACATTTTCCCACATTTTAATTTTGCAGAGCTGCTCAAGACTCGTAAGCCTCCAGTGTTTTTGTGATGTGTGTGCATGATCGTGTTGACTGGCATCATATTAGTTTCTGGTAATCCTTTGCTTCTATTCCAAGTTGGGTTCTTGCTGTACACGACTAGTTTCCAGTTCGAGGCAAAAAAGAGACAAAAAAAGCTCGACTTTTAGTGGAACAGCTTCCACACTGCTCTCGGCACTCTGACATGTCAGTTTCATGGTGCGCTGCACCAAAATCCTTTTCTCTAATGTGTTCATCCTCCTGGTAAATGCAGCGCAACACATGGTGCCGACGATTCTGCTCCCATTATCAGCGGGAGGCGGTTTATTGTCAGTGCAATAAGGTGATGCATCTTGTAGACAAACACTTTAATCTAAAAAAAAAAAAGAAAAGAAAATGTTGAACATTGAGGCTCGAAATGTAAAAGAGATGAGGTAAATGATGGGAAGTAAAGGTCCAGCAGGCCATGAATCATAATGTGGGATGGTTAATGGGAGAGGAAACCCTGCAACAGACTGGCAACCTGTCCAGGGTGTACCCCGTCTCTCGCCCTATGCAAGCTGGGATAGGCTCCGCCCCCCCGCAACCCTGAATTAGACAAGTAGAAGAAAATGGATGGATAGCAGGAGAAAAAAGAAGAAAGAAAATTTCTTTTTAACGTTCTGTTTTTTCTCCGGTTCGACTTCGTTAGGCTGACAAGACTAAAAATAAAGATTGGTACTGCTCCAGGACAAATGAACAACCTGGGAACCACAAACACACTCACGTAATGACGCCAGCCTTCAGCCGGTGTCCACGTGGCTGGATAAATGTACAAAAGCTGAAGGATGCTTGAAAAACTTAAAAAAAAATGTTTGATTCTGTGATTCCATGTATAAAAAGCTACTCAGTTTGAATCTGGGTATGGTCTAAGGAGCTTGGAAAGAAAAGCATCTGGACTTCTTTAAGGGTATTCTGCCTTCTCAAGGAAGCTCTTCACATTATTGGGCCTAGTATTTTACTTTTATTAAATGCTTTCTTGTCATCATGTTGTGCACCAGCTGCTTTCAAACATGCTGTTGTGCAACCCATTATTAAAAAGAAAAATCTCGATCCAAATGTTCTTTCTAACTACAGGCCAATTTCTAAACTCTCTTTTATGTCCAAGATTTTGGAGAAAGTTGTTTTCAAGCAACTTCACACCTTTTTAGACACTCACGGCATTTGTGAAGAGTTCCAGTCTGGTTTTAAATCTCGCCACAGTACTGAGACGACACTTTTAAGACTTTGTAATGATCTTCTTTTAACTGTCGACTCAGGTTGTTCCGTTGTTTTAGTCCTTTTAGAGTTGACTGCCGCCTCTGACACAGTTGATCATAACATTCTTTTATCGAGACTTGAACATGTTGTTGGTCTTAACGGCACAGTTTTATCATGGTTTAAATCATACCTATCACATAGGTCTTTTTCTGCTGTTACTGGGAAATACTCCTCTTCCTCTGCCCCTATTTTTTGCGGTGTGTCTGTTTTGGGTCCAACTCTGTTCTCCTTATATGTGCTGCCTTTGGGATCTGTTTTCAGGAAATACAATATTCCCTTTCACTGTTATGCTGATGACATCCAAATTTACTTCCCCTTGAAACTGGATGTCTCTGTCCCACTGCAGCCTTTGCTTAACTGTCTACATGATGTTAGACACGGGCAGGGATAGCTCAGTAGGTAGCATGTTCGCCCCATGATCGGAAGGTCGGGAAACGGCTACCCTGAGGTACCCTTGAGCAAGGTGCTGTCTCTACACACTGCTCCCCGGGCGCTGGATCGGTAGCTGCCCACTGCTTCATTGAGTGAATGGGTTACAAAATTTCCGATGTGTGGGACTATAAAGGTTTAAAAATAAAAATAAATTTTAAAAAATTAACGACTGGTTAACACAGAATTTTCTCACCCTAAATGAAAATAAGACTACATTTACACTACTCCGGATAAATTTGAAAACGGCGTTTTCGTCTAAAAACGCTCTGCGTCCACACTATCGTTTTCAATCGTTTCTGAAAACGCTTACGTTCCTGTACCGCGCATGCGTGAAACGTAAGACGATTCGAACTGTGTCATTTCCGTCTGCCATTTACTTATTTATTTACTTTACATTCCTTCTTCTTTGAAGAAAAGCTATCTGGAGCATGTACAAACTGATATTAATCTTTAATAGGGCTGTCAAAATTGAGAGCAAACAAAACAACTGCTGTACAATTCCGTCCGCCATCTAGTT
The DNA here is from genome assembly GCA_015107715.1 of Tylochromis polylepis. NCBI lineage: Eukaryota > Metazoa > Chordata > Actinopteri > Cichliformes > Cichlidae > Tylochromis > Tylochromis polylepis. Next base: position 3,606 of record VVHJ01061801.1, on the reverse strand, counting down.
GAATTGGTCACATGACTGCATCACATGACTTGTTCTTTTTACGCTCAGTTCATTTTCTCATAGTTTTAGGGCATCGTTTTTTCCAGTTATGATAACTTCTTTGAATAGCAAGCCTCGCTGTTCAAACAGAGCTGAGGCAATGTCACTGTACGCAGCTGTATGACCACAGGCCATTGTGAAATGAGTGGTCAAACAGAGGGTGTAATTGGCCTCCACAAATGGTGCCAGATTAAGTGTGTCTGACAATAAGCAGGTGAATATATGACCGCATCGCTTCATGTCCACTATGTAAAGCAATTTCATGCATTAAAAAATATATCCTGGAAACTGAGAAGGTGAAGACTGAGCTGATGTAAAGCAGGTGGCTGCATGAGAGAGAATATTCAAAGGAACGTGACAATAAAGACGAGAGAGAGAAATACTGAGGTCATAAAGTCTGGAGAAAACAAAACAGGAAGGTCTTTATCATGAGATCCTGGAATGGCAGAAAATACTCCATGAAGAAAAGATTTAGAGGGACCGACAAAGTCAAGAAGATGGTTGAGGCTTTTTATAAAGACTTTAAGAGCTTCAGGAAGCAACTGAGGGAAGCGAGGAGCAAACCGGATAAAACTGATAAAATCAGTGAGGCTAAAGGCTGGAGGAGGCCTGAACGGTCACTGAGAAACTGTCGGCTGACAAACAAGACAAAGGAGCAGCCGGCTCTGGACTTTCTTCTTTTCTGGAAGAGTTATGACGACAACTGACAAAAATCAGTTTTAATGTATTTCCCCCCTTTAATTCTTCATCTGAAGCCTGAGGCTGATGATTCAAGAATGTCACAGACATCCACAGAGTTATCCCCTCTCCTTTCCATCAAACACCCGCCACAGTGACTGGATGGACGTGATCTTTTGTGAGTCAGTCTGAAAGTCCCGTCGCAGAGACGTTCACGTCCTCTGGAGCTGACAGAGGAGCAAAAACTGTGTCGACGGGAGAGGATTTACTCCCCGCTTACACTACAGAGATGATGTTCTTGACAGTAAAAGCTGCACCAGGAGGAGGAGGAGCAGGTGTTTGGTAAATTTATATCAACAGTAGTGATGATTGGAGACTTTGATGAAACATCCTGCCGGCTGTTTGCTCAGGATGTTTAAAAATCTGAAGGAAACTATAATGTGAGAATGAGATGTACAGGAGAAAGTGTTAGAGGCCTTTAGCAAAAAAAACCCCCAAAGATTCATTCATCAGATGAGTCTGATTCTACTTTTTTCCTCCTTTTAATTTCTCTATTCTCGTATTTAGTTTTCTGACTACGTGTGAAAAGCTCTTTATAAATAAATGATAATGTCTCAGTACAGACAAGAGGACCCAAAAGCAAGATGCCTCATTCAAGTCCAGGGTTCATGCCCCTAAGAACTACAAGTGAGGCAAACCGAACTGGCTGGGGGAAGACTCAAGTATCAGTGGAATTAATGAGCAAGTCTAATGTCTTAATTTCAGCCTTTATCTGTCTTTGGTTCACACAGTTGTTAGTTTCAGTATTGTTCATTGGCTTCTCTTCATTGGCTCCCTATGAAGTCAACACTTTAATTTAAAATCCTTTTCCTCACACAAAGTATTCAATGATCAGGTCCCGTCATACCTAAAAGACTTTACAGTACCATATCACCCCATTAGAGCCCTTCACTCTCAGACTGCGGGCTCACGTGTGGTTCCTGAAGTATTTCAAAGTAGAATGGGAGGCAGAGCCTTCAGTTTTCAGGCCCCTCTTCTGTGGAACCAGCTCCCAGTTTGGATTCAGGAGACAGACACCGTCTCTACTTTGAAGATTAGGCTTCAAATCCCCCAAAACTTGATTCTGTTCGCCTGGACGTAGCATTTTGGCAAAGGTTTGCCGTTAATCGCTGTATTGTCACAAACAGACTGTATATTATTGCCGACTCGCATCGTGTTTTGCCCTGTTTGTTCTTCGTGGTCTCCTCCTTCCTCTGTTTTCCCCGAACATCCAGTCAGTCGAGGTTCCTTATTACCCTTCCTCCTGCCCCTCCTTGAGCCGGGCTCTGTTGGGAGTTTTTCCTCCTCACAGTCGCCCAGTTCTTCCTCTTGTTGGGGTCTCTCAAATATTACATAAAGCACCTCGCAAGCCTTTTATTATCAATATGAAATTCAGGATTTTTTACTTTGAGGTAATTTATGCTGAAATACAGAAAATCATTCCTTTAGTGGCAAATATATGTGCAAAAACTTCATAGAAAATCTTTGACTGCATACATAAATAATTTAATTTATGGTTTAAATGCCTCTTATTATTTCACAATTAATCATCACAAAAAGCAGGACGAAGTCATGTTTATGGGGCGTAGTCGTGTGCTGATTTATGCCATTCATAAGAGATTTTCAGAGACTTTTCCATGTTTTATTTGAGTTATTGAAACACGCTCAGTTGTTGCAAATGTCACTCAATAAGGCCCGACTCATTAAATTAGGCTGAATCTAACGAACACTGGCACACTCGTTTATTTCGCTTGTTTTTATTATGCAGTTGGAGGCTACGAAAACAGATGAGAATTAAGTGGTTATGAAATTAATGGCAAGTCGGCGTCTGCCTACATTTTTCATTAAACTGAAAGTTATCAGGGAAAAGTCAGTGAAAACTGGTGTGAAAACTGCAAAAACAATTAAAATTTCCACCTCCGGTGATCCCCCACAGCCGTTTTTAATTTCAGAGAAATTCAGGAAACTCTGACATTATGGCAGGAATACATGAAGCACACAACATACATTTTAAACCTTTTTTCTTAAAGTATGCTCTTACAGTTCCAGCTGTATTAGCAGAGGATGGGAAAGTTAGTTCCTCCAACGCCAAGGCAACTAAGGTCAGGATCTTCTACCCCTTTTATTTTCCTTGGTTTTTCCTCTTCCTTTGTGTGGTTTAACATGGATTCTTGGATTTTATTCATTCTTTTGCCTCCTGTGTTCTCCTACTTTGGTCTTGGGCCCTCTTTTGATTTACTTCCTGTTTTATTTTGAAGGACCAACCCTCATGTGGTTGCCTTTCCTTCTACTTCCACTTTCCTAAGCGCTTATCCCAGCTCTCATAAGACAAGAGGTGAGGCACGCTATGGACCATCCTCACACCGTACACTTGTAAGGTACTTCTTCTTCTTATACTATACTCAACAAAAATATAAACGCAACACTTTTGTTTTTGCTCCCATTTTTCATGAGATGGACTTAAAGATCTAAAATTCATTCCAGATACACAATATTACCATTTCTCTCAAACATTGTTCACAAATCAGTCTAAATGTGTGATAGTGAGCACTTCTGCTTTGCTAAGATAATCCATCCCACCTCACCGGTGTGCCACATCAAGATGCTGATCTGACATCATGAGTAGTGCACAGGTGTACCTTATACTGCCCACAATAAAAGGCCACCCTGGAATGTGCAGTTTTTTGCTTTATTGGGGGTCTGGGGACTCAGAACCGGTCAGTATCTGGTGTGACCACCATTTGCCTCATGCAGTGCAACACATCTTCTGCGCATAGAGTTTATCAGATTGTCAATTGTGGCCTGTGGAATGTTGGTCCACTCCTCTTCAATGGCTGTGCGAAGTTGTTG
>VVHJ01061797.1:0-16961 GCA_015107715.1 Tylochromis polylepis | reverse complement strand
GAGATGTTTTGTAAAGAGGAATGGTCCAAAATACCTTCAACCACAATCCAGACTCTCATTGGAACCTACAGGAAGCGTTTAGAGGCTGTAATTTCTGCAAAAGGCGGATCTACTAAATATTGATGTAATTTCTTTTTTTGTGGTGCCCAAATTTATGCACCTGCCTGATTTTGTTTCAACAATTATTGCACACTTTCTGTAAATCCAAGAAACTTCATTTCACTTCTCAAATATCACTGTGTGCGTCTCCTATATGATATATTTAACTGACATTTTTTATCTTAACAACCAACGATTTATACAGGAAAATAATGACTATTAACAAGGTTGCCCAAACTTTTGCATCCCACTGTACGGAGCAGACGGCTGTGTTTATTACACTCCGCTGAGACAGCTGGTGACGCACATATGAAGGGTAGGCCGTCCCATTTCTCTGCCTCGCACTTCTTCACTTCTCGCTCTTCGGAGGACGCTTCCTACGTGGAGCGCGAAGGAAGCGTCCTACATAGGAAGCGTCCTAGGTTTTGCGACACAGCCTTGGTCTCATCTGACCAGACTATATTCTCCCAGTATTTCACAGGCTTGTCTAAATGTTGTTCAGCAAACTTTCAACCTTTTCTCATCAATGGAGTCTTACATGGTGAGCATGCACACAGGCCATAGTGGTTGAGGACATTACTTATTGTTTGCTTTGAAACAAGTGTACCTGCTGTTTCCAGGTCTTTCTGTAGCTCTCCACAAGTGGTCCTTGGACAACTCTTCTCATAATTCTTTTCACTGGTCTCTCTGAAATCTTGCAGGGAGCACCTGGTCGTGGCCAGTTTATGGTGAAATTATTTTCCTTCCACTTTAGGATTATGGCCCAAACAGTGCTCACTGAAACCTTCAGTAATTTGGAAATTCTTCTGTAATCAGTGTCACCAGTATTTTTTTCCAACAATAAGGTGCCAAAGATTTTGAAAGCACTCATTGGTTTTGAGCATCATGAGATGTTTCTTGTATGAGACCCTGGTAATGAGACGCCTTATTATAGCCCATCAGTTGGGACTGAACCAGCTGATATTAATTTGTAGTGAATGGCAGGATTGCTTTCTAATTACTGATAGATTTCAGCTGGTGTCATGACTTCCATGCCTTTTCGCACCTTCCCTTCTTCATGTGTTCAATACACTTTCCCTGTGTCATTTCTCATTATTAGACATAATTTATGGACATTGTGGTTAGATTTCTTTGCACGTGTAGAGTGGACGAGCTGGTACTGACATCTGGTGAGAATTTAATGTCATTAGCACCTTTAGAAATATATTTACTTTGAAAATTGGTGACACGTTCAATACTTATTTTACCTGCTGTAAGGACTCTATAGGTGCCCCTGTTGCACAAGTATAACATTAGCAGCAGATCCACATCCCTCTGTCAGTAAACAGAAGCCTATTCAGAATCAAAGAGCAAGGACAAACGCAGACAAGTTAAATCTCCTACAGGACTTGGTTGCTTTCTGTGTCTAGAAATAGATTTTTCTGCCCCTTTAAACACTTACATAGGAAATGGATAGGTACTTGTAAAGTGCTTTTCTACTCTGAAAACGCAGAGCGCTTAACAAACACAATAATGCTCTTCACACAACACTTAACTCATTCAATGTAAGACTTTCACATAGAAAACTTTAATACACTAAATATACGTATATTCAGTATGACAGCAATGATGCCTCAGTTCATTGTGATGGGAATTCCTGTGTGAACTGAGTCCAATTTAAAATGATAATTTATTCTCTTCACTTTACTTGTCATGTACTGTACATTTATTTTCATCACACTTCCTGTATCATGGACTACTGGAATGACACAACGAAATATTGGATTCATACCATTTTTAACTCTCATCTCCTTAAAGACTTGTACTGAATGAAACAACAGATGTCTTTCTTCATTTCTGTTTTGTAAGGAAATTGTAAAATGCTGTGGGAGTTTGACCCAAACTTTTGTTTATAAGTCAGACTGAGAGAGTCGTGCAACTCCACCGATCGCAGGAAAGATCTTTGAGGTCAGCAGGCATCCTCTTGAGATCTCTGGAAACCAAGTGTCAGTCAGGGTGAATCCTGAACAATCCTGACCAACATATGAATGAACTCTCGGTGCTATGTTTTAGACCATGTCCACTAGCTTGAATTTGCCCTCCTGCTTGACTGGAAGGACATTAATGAAGGTCTTGTAGAGGACGGCTCCTCTCGGCAGCTTGGTGATGACCTGAGTAGCCTCTGGGCTCCGCGGTGGTGCGACATAGACCTCCTTAGTGAACCTGACATAGCCATCCTCCAGAGCAAAAAGTGTCTTGTTGGTTCCCATTCCAACCTTCAGGGCAGGGAAAAAGGACCAGGAGAGAAACAAGATGAAAAGCAGGTACACCAGCTCCTCACTATCTGCCACAGCTCCCAATGCAACATGGAATTAACTGCTGACAGTGTGGTAAGATGTAACACTTAATTCTAGGCTGAAAGTCCATCACACCAACATTTCTGGATAGTGTGCAACTTACATGAGCTCCTGGGTGATAACGCATCAGCTTCTGTGTTGCAAGGATGTTACCAGCATGGACGAAGTTTCCTACCAAACAGAAGGGGGGGATTAAATTCCAGCCCTGACCTATTATGCCAACACTAGCTATTGTATACACTTCTTGCTCATACTATGAAAAGTTAAGGAAAACATATTATTTGTTTTTGATTAGGTAATGGGTAATATATCAGTTCTGCTTCTAGTTTCTGATTGGGTGAGCGTCCTGTAGCATTATCTCAAAGCCTCCCCCATTTAACTAAACTAGACTTAAAAATTTGTAAACTAAAACTATATTTTGAATTTATGAACTAAAATAGTGTAAAAACAGGAAATGACTTTAGTTTTAGTCTGTCAATTTGATCAAATTCAGCAACGCCATTAGTACATGTGTCAAGTGTCTGTGTTGCCGTGTCACTGCATTCTTCTGGATTTCTCAGTCTGACAAATACTGTTCATATCATAATGACAAAAGGTAAAAGTGAAACCACTGTTCCCAATCCTCTTAACTTCATCCTGCACATCCCAATACTGCAGGCTAGAACAGGTCCTGACTTGGAATACAAATATATGGATGTAATTGTTTGCCGTTACCGTCCCGTTTCTTGAAGCCATATCTTTTGCCAGGGCTCTTTCCTCCGAGGTTCTTGCTGCTGCCACCGGCCTTCTTAGACGCAAACCTCACCGAGTCCAGCAGAGAGAGCTGACCAGGTACCAACAAACCTGAAATCAGCAAAACAAGCGCGTTCACCTGAGTTGTTTTTTTTCGCTTTAAAACCAGTTTCGGCACGTGACACGTTTTCGTTATCCATATGTAGGACATGGTATTGCCCCACTATCATGCCCTGACTGTTACCTAGTGGTCTGAGGTCTTCAATCAACACACAGGGTTAGCTTACAGTGAACACGATCTACATTGCATTTATTGAGACGTGACACACGTATCCTAAACTAGCAGAACTGAGGAACACCGATAAACTGTGACAACACTGTCGACAGTGAAATGTACGTTAATATTGTTAAACAACAAATTCTATTCGCTCTTCATTTGACCTGCATCGTGACATTCAGCGCTACTTCGCGTACAGACAAGTTAGGACACAGTGTTGGTTAAGTTACACTTCGACAGAAGCACTTGCTCAAAATTCAAAGCCAGTCGGTGTTTGTGTGAGCAGTAATCTGTAATGTCCGTTTAAACGTTTACCGCACTCATTTAAATATGTGATACCTGTTCTGGACTTGACCATCAGCGACACCAGCGCAGCCATCTTGAGCAGCGTCACCTACGTCATTCGCATACGTCACATCCGTTTACCTTTGCTACGTTCGTGTTCCTCAAGGAATACACAAAATTCCTGAATAGAAACCAAAATGCACTACTTCTTCTTCTATTAAATTAACAGATACGTATTCCTGTCCGACCTGCATTGTTGTTAAGATACGTGCTTTCAGTTAACAAATAGATGTCTTTGTTTGTTTGTATATATGTTCAATAAAGGCTTGTTGGAAAAACCCAAAACAACTTCTCCCTGTTATTTCTGTTGGCGGTTGGCAAACAACGGAATGATGCATTACCGCCACCAACTGGTATGGAGTGTGGACCGAATTGACGGAAAAAAACCCAAACCCTCAAATCTTCCCAAACAAACCACGGTGCCTTAAAGAGCACAATATGGCGTGATGACTTTCACTTCTTGAGTTCTTTTGAAACAAATCAACAAGGTCCAGTTTCATTTTCATGTAAGCAAATATTTGGATTAGCTGTCTTCTCTCAACCTCATATTTCCGACAATGCATTAAAACATGCTCTATGGTCTCATCTTCTCTATTGCAATCGTATTTTCCTGTATAATGCTTTCCAATTAAAAATAATATGCTGTTTAAACCAGTATGCCCAAGTCTAAGTTGTGATACAAGTGTCTTCTCTCTCCTGTTCCTTCCTGTGCTTCTCATCTCTCCTATTTTCCTTTGGATTTTGTAAGACCATCTTTCCTTTCTTCATCCCATTGCTTTTTCCACCTTTCCTTCATTTTCTGCCTTATTATGCTCTTTACATCTGTCCTGCTGACACTGATAGCCAGATCCACTGAGAGACTTATTGTGGCTTTCTTTCCTGCTCTATCTGTCATTTCAGAATCAAAATCAGAGGCTTTATTAATCCCAGAGGAAAATTGAGTTGTCATAGCAGCAAATGTACAACAAAAATCAAGCACTCATATAAAATGAGTGTAGAAACAGAGATTTCATTTCCTTTAATTCCATAGTGTGGCAGTACCCATAAAAAGTAACCCTAAGTCCCATCACGTTGACCCTATAAAGTGTTTCGCGAATCTGCATTGTCTTTTTCTTCTTTTCTAATAATGTGAAATCTACTGTGGCCTCAGGAAGTATCTATGGTGGTATAGTTGGTAATGGCACTGTTTGACTGATGTTGACCTGATCCAGATTAGATTCAGTTGCTTTCCTACTCACCATCCACCCAAAGCTCTGTATTCCTCTTTTCTCTATTTCCCAGCTAAGCTTGGGTTGGACGATCTTGTTCATGTCCCTGTAGGTCTGCCCAGTAGTTGAGTGTTAGCTGCTCTCTTCGGATTTATCCTGCTGAATTATATGCTATACACCTGTAGTCTAATACCTAACTAATAGTAATATTTGACTAACAGTCGAATACTATACAGTAAAATACTAATATTTGACTGTCTATTAAAAAGACAGAAAAACACAAGAACAATCGACCATTTATACTAATTAGTAGACCTTCTCCTCACATCATATGCTTTTTCTAAAACTACCACTGCACTTTCTTTGTTTACCTGTGGCTTGTGGATGCTGGATCCATTGTACTTCTCCCTCTTCTAAAACCTCTCTGATATTTTGGCATAAATCCTTTATTTTCGACATAGTAAGTTAGTCTTTCATTTTTCATTCTCTCCATTATTTTGCAGACGTTAGATGTTAAAGCTATTGGTCTGTAGTTTCCTGGTTTTGTATCATCCTTCCCTGGTTTACGTATCGGTATAATCACTGCCTCCTTCAGCTTTGTGGCAATTTCCCACCCTCCCAAACTCTGTTATATAATTCTAATAAAATCTCTTTTGATGATTCACTAAGATGGCTTGTATACCAAACCTGATCCTTTGTCTTTGCAAACAGTATATTCAAGAAATCATTTGTGTCATTTTCTAGAACTGTAATGTCTCTACCCTCTATGAACTTTAGCAAAAGTTTCTACTAGCATACTTGCCTTCTCTTCATCTTTCTCTGCTGTAGCTTCCCTGTCATTTTTAATGGTTCTTCTTACATTAGCTCATGACCTTTTATATTCAATAAGATTCTGAGAATTCTGATTCCTTTTTAATGTCTTAAAAGCTTTATTTCAGCTCTTAATTGCTTTATCACATTCCTTTGTCCCCTGGGGTACAATCTTCTTTTTGCTCTTATCTTCTTCCTTCTAGAATAGCATTACAGACAGAAGCATTTAAATCATCATTATTAACATTCATATAATTTTTTTTTGCATCTGCTGGTCAGTAACAAGTCTAAATGTCTCCCAATCTGCAGAACTAAAACGCCATTTTTGTACACCCCCTGTATCACACTCCTCTGTAGTTCTGTCTCTGTTATAACAGGATGACTGTCACTTTGTACAGTTGTTTCTTTAACTACCTGCCATGAACAAACACATGCCAAACTGATATAATGTGAGATCAACTGGTTATTCTGTACCATCCTGAACATTGCTTCTTGTACCACTTCCATCATTTAGGCATACCAGAGAGTTCAGATCTTCTTTAATTCTTCAATTACTGCACCTTTTTGATCATTATGTTTTATTTCTGATGTAAGTGCCCTGAAATGTTGGGATATTAAAAAAAAAAAGATGCAGATACTCTCGTTGTTTCAAGTTGAACTGCTATCAAAAGACTTCCATCTCCAAGGATTTTAGCTAGTGTGACCTCTCCAAACTTCTTTTTCAGTTCTCGCAAACAAAATTATCAGGCTTAACTGCACCCCTTCATCCTCCTTGCTGAATTTTAGGATTATTTTAAACTCTTCTCTTATAATCTTTTTCTGGAGTACACTACCTTCATCTGAACCATTTTCCTCTAAATTTTTGTTTGCTCCTCTGTGTTCCTAATTAACTTCCATCCTCGCTTCGGTTTCTCCCTCTTCCTGACTCTTTTCCACTATAAACCGGCATCATGTCTCATAAATCCATGTCATCCTCAACCTCTATCTGAAATGCCATTCTAGTCCAGCCACACACCAGCTTATGCCAACCGCAAAAGTCTGTGATCCAAATCATGAGGGCGTATTGATCCAGTTATCGATAGTATCGATACTGGTATTGGTATTAGATCGATACTATTGTGATAGGATCGATACTTTGTTTCTGTCCTCTAAGTTCAGCATGTAGCCCACTGAATTGTGTTAAATAAATTATTTTTTAGGAAATGAAAAAAATACACCTCAGACGTGCACCATGAAAAATATCTGAACCTTTTTGTGTTGCCTGTCACAACTATTTTATTTATATCCTATAGCACATTTAAACAACAGAAGCTGACCCAAAGTGCTTTATAAACAGGCACATTTGCATTACAGGTCTCAAAGAACCCCAATTTCGAAATACATGAAAAGCTGAAAGTTGTGTTTTGTTTTGTTAACTAATTATTGTAGAGATTAAAAATTGTGATTTAATCTCGCGCCGATCGAGGCGCCGTCTCGTTCTTCCGCCTGTGAGCCTCTCCTTCAAAATGCACTACTACTATTTCTACTACTGTATTAGGGACACATTTAAAAAAAAAAGAAGTTAGTGTCTATTTTGAGATTGAAGTCGATATTTCGAGATTTAAATAGAAATAGTATTTTGAAAAAAAAAAAAGTAGTTTTTTTTTCTTATTGTGGCCACAAGAACCGGACTCAGTGTCCGCGGAAGTTTCAGAAAATCCTCGTCCTCCGGAAACCTGTGAATGCATCATTACCCGGGGAAATCAAACGAGTCTCGCGGCTCTCTGTGTTTGGGTAAATAAATAAATAATTTTTCGCTGTAGTTTGAAGTTAGAGTAAGTAGTTAATATTTTTTTCTTATCTATGCTGCTTCTTTATTAACTACTTAATTACTACTGCCTTGTAATTTCAAAGAGTTAAGCGAACCGCAGTAAGTGACGCGTCAAGCTAGTCTGCTAACCTTAAGCTGATGCCTGCAGTCGGGTAAAATGTGTTTGGGTTGTCCTTCTTGATCGTTTCTAAAAGAACATTAATGTCGTGCCAAACTCAATTTAAAAAGTAATTTCTTTATCGCCAGGTCCTGTTCGGTTAGACACAGCGTGGCTGGAAGTTGGATATTCAATTAAGTCAGAGAAGTCAATAACGTTACACCAAGTGACTCCTATAATTGGTCTTGCTTATCTTCTAACTCCAGAAAACACTACGGTGGGCGGTTACAAGCACTGCGTACTGTCTGTACAAATAAGAATTTCACTGAAATAAGGCTTGCTGGATGGACTGTGTTCAAGTCGAATTTACGAAAACGCCTTTACCTGGTGCTTTAGGTTTTGATTTTCAAGGTTACCTAATAACTTGTTAATTATTTAAGAAACGTAAATTATAAGACTTTTGTTTCAAATCTTGTTGAGTGATGATGCTGTTGTTGTTGTTGTTGTTCTTGTGTAACCTCCTTGGACATGTGAGCATGGGCAGCCAAAGTGACTGCACCAGTGGCCCAGATGAGGAGTTGCCTGTGTTTGACTTCCTCCAGCCAGGCTCCCACAGATGTGCAGAGAAACCAGACTTGGTCGACCTCGATGGTTCTGATACGGCAGCAGCAGCTGTCTCCTCCCCAGGGAGGGGGAGTGGTGGCGTGTGCATGGGAACAGCTAATGTAACAATAATCAGCAGCAGTTCCGATGATGATGATGCGCCTTATGTTCCTTTGGCACAGAGAATCAAGGCAAGGCGAGACAATGTGATCAGCGCCTCCTCCATCGTGACTAACGAGAACAATGTTGAGCACTGTTTGCCGCCCTGTCTGGCCAGCTCACAGTTTTCTTGCCAGAATGGCTTTTCAGAGTCAGAGTGCCCGCTCGGCTCACGTCAGGTGACAAAAAGGGGCTGTGGACAGGAGCTTGAAGAGCTGCCTCTGAAGGGAGCAAGGAGCACAGATACTTCTCCTTCCAAGAAGAAATTTGGCAAGCGAATGGTTGAGGAGATCCAGGCCTCCAGGGAGGTGGCTCTGAGTAAGAGGCAGGCCAAGAAGAGACAGCAGCCAGACAAGGATGTGCTCAGGGAGGAACGAGAGAGACAGAAAATGGAGAGGAAAGCTCTGGCAGAGGCTGCTAGGGCCCTGAGGCCAGAGGAATGTATCAAGCATATGGTGGTGGTGGTGGATCCAGGTAAGAAGAAAACATTAAATTATACTTGGCAATGTAGATAAATACAGATCATCACAAATTTTATTTTAAACTGCACATGCAGCCAGTCTTTCATCTGCAGTATTATTGAAGTCATTAAATGTGCTAATTGTGGCTGTAATTGTGCTGAGTATGTTTGTGTGTGCAGCTCTCTTACAGCTGGAAGGAGGCGGCGCTTTGCTGGCCTCGTTACAAGCTCTGGGTTGTAGCTGTGCCATCAAGAAACAATCCCTCCCACGCAGTGTGAGCTGGATGCGAAGAGCTCCCTGTGCGCAGGTGATAAGACACATGCAATATTTTTTCCCTTTACCTCACTTTACTCAAAGTGAAGCATGAATGTGAACTTGTCAAATTTGCCGTAATTGCCATAAATGATTGAGAAGTGGTTTCATGAGTGCTTATTTAGCAGTAACACCTTTTACTATCTTTGCCATGTTTCAGGCAGATGAAGGAGCATCTGTACCAGAGGCCTATGTTGTGATACAGATGACAGTGGATGACTTCATCACTTTGATCCACAACTACGTTCAGGTTTGTTGTGGGTCCTGATGGTATGCTTGAAGGATCAGCAGAGCAGAACCACTTTACTGTTTAGAAGAAGTCTGGATGAAGCATTACTCCATCTGATCAAGAAACTAAGGGAGTTTAGGAACAGGAACAACAGAAAGAAAACGGAGAAGGCAAAAGGCAAGAACCAACTAGAAAATGACATTAGGTAATGTTAAAGGAGTTATGTATGAATGTGTATTATGGCCATTAAGGTAAAAAAAAAACAAAAAACAAAACAAACAAATGATAAAAATATCCAACTGTCAATTTAAAAAAAAAAAATTGCTTATCCAGTTTAGTTTTGGTAGCCAGGGTGTGCAAACTTCACATAGAAAATCCCCAGCAGATCAGATGGGTCAAACCATAAAAATTCTCTGTGAGACAACAGTGCTAACCATACAACAATAAAAAAAATACAAGGATGAGTGAAACTATTTTTGAGAAAAAGTTTTATTTATTTTTTACTTATTTCAAAGGGTGAGTGACCATTCATATAAGCACTTTTTTTAAAAACTTTTTCTATGGCAGTGCTTTCTATCTAACATTCACACACATTCATACTCTGATGGCTACATTGGGACTTTGGGTTACTATCTTGCACAAGGATATTTGGCATGGAGACTGGAACAGCCAGGGATTGAACCACCAACCTTCCGATTAGTAGCTTTATAGCTATTGCTAATTTTCCACCCTTATTGGGCTTTGTAGCCTTGGAAAACCAGTGGGTGCAGTGCTGCTTAAATGTACAGCTAGTGTGAGCTTAACCATTGATGACATCCAGAACACTGTCCTGCTCTGTACTGCATGCTGTGTTTTGTATATCAACCAAGAAATTATAGTGCTAAACGTGTACAAATGGTCAACTCCAAGCTAATTCCCCCTAAAAATGTAAATATGTTTGAAAAGAAAAATTACAAATATAGTGTCATTTAACAAAAGACTTACTATATTTCTGAAACAGTTAGTTGTAGTAGCTTTCAACAAACCTTACTAAGACTAGGGTAAATTTTGTCTTCGTAGGGAACTGTTTTCAGTAGTGGATTCATACATTTTTGGTGGTATAGAGTGATGTTTATTGCAGAAAGTCACTGTGCTGGATTGAGATGAAAGATGTTGCCTTATTGATGTGTTTTAAATAACATGTACAAAACTGGAGCTTCATGGTACAGAGAAATAATAGGTATCAGGCTTTCAATACACACAATTTATGATTGTGTGTGCTGAATACATTGTAATATATGAATTACAATATATAATTTAAGTGTGGAGAAAAAAATGACTCAGAAAATTGCTTATACAGGACATGGCAAACAATAAAACATGTTATTACATGTAAAAAAAAAAATAAAGGTAAACGGTGCATTTACAGAATTTTCATTCTTTATTGTCATTAGTTGCATAGTATAATTAATTTCAAGGAGTTCTAATTGCATATCAGTAGAGTTCTTTTTTCCCCCCTAATATCTACCTCCCCCTGTCATCCAGCATGAGAGGCATGGCAGATCAGACTGTGGGCCCACGTTGACATCCTGGGTCCAGGAGCAGCAGAGGCGTCACCTTGGCAAGACCCTTAGTCTAGCAGTTATTGAGCTTGAGAAATACTTCAGGTAAGGAATTGAAGGTTGAGCTGTAGAACATTTCAAAGGATAATTTGGTTATGTTGCTCTATAGCTTGTGCTATCATTGCATTTAGCCCCTCTATTAATGGGATAGTTGTTTATCTGGCTCAGGATCCATCAGAGTTTACTAGGTATTGCTTGTAAAACATGAAATATGCTTGTGCTTGACCTTGAGCACAGTTTGGGTAAATGTTTGTGTAGGAAGAATAGTGATTGTTGTGAAATGTGGATGGACAGACAACTATGCAATGTCAGACCTCATGGTTGAAGGGTGTTTCTCCCATCTGTTCTTTACTTTTTTTAAATTTTCATTTATCATCCATTATGAATGCTGATGCTAATATTATATGCTACATTTGTTCAAGTAAATGGAGAGTCTTCTTCACACACTGAGGTTAATTATGAAGTTCCACAGGGTTCTGTGGTAGGACCAGTTCTGTTTACATTACACATGCTTCCCTTAGGCAGTGTAATTAGAAGGCATAGCATACATTTTCACTCCTATGCAGTTGACTTTATCTATCCATGAAGCCAGATAAAACACATCATTTGTTAAACTGCAGGAATGTCTTAATAACATAAGGACCTGGATGACCTGAATGTTTTGCTTCTAAATTCAGCTGAGGTTAATGTACTCGGCCCTAAACATCTCAAAAATATGGTATCTAACCAGGTGCTTACTACGGGTGGCATTACTTTGACCTCTAGTAACACTGTGAAGAATCTTGGAATCGGTTTTCACCAGGATATGTCCTTCAATACACATATTTAAAAAATATGTTAGAGTGCTTTCTTCCATTCGTAGTATCTCTAAAATTAGAAACACCCTGTCTCAAAGTGACGCTAAAAAACTAGTTCATGCATTTATTACTTCTAGGCTGGACTACTGTAATTTGTTGTTACCAGGATGTCTTAAAAACTCCCTGAAAAGCGTTCAGGTGATCCAAAATGCTGCAGCAAGAGCACTGACAGGGAAACAGAGCATATTTCAGACTATGTTAGAGTGTGGGCTTACTTGTGATTCCTAGAGTATTTAAGTAGAAAGTAGAATAGGAGGCAGAGCCTTCAGCTTTCAGGCCCTCTTCTGTGAGACCAGCTTTCAATTTGGATTCAGGAGACAGACACCCTCTATCTACTTTTAATATCAGGCTTAAAACTTTCCTTTTTGATAAAGCATATAGTTAGGGCTGGATCAGGTCACCCTGAATCCTCCCTTAGTTACGCTGCAATAGGCCTAGGCTGCTGGGGGATTCCCAAGATGCACTGAATGTTTATTCTTGAGTCACCTTTTTCACTCACTATGTGTTTATACACCTCTCTGCATTTAATTATTTGTTATTATTAATCTCTGGCTCTCTTCCACAGTGTGTCTTTGTCCTGTCTTCCTTCCCTCACCCCCAACCAGTTGCGGCAGATGGCCGCTCCTCTCTGAGCCTGGTGCTGCTGGAGATTTCTCCCTGTTAAAAGGGAGTTTTTCCTTCCCACTGTCGCCATAGTACTTGCTCATATGATTGTTGGGATTTTCTGTTTTCTTTGTATTTTTGTCTTGTATTTGGGTCTTTGCCTTACAATATAAAGCACTTTGAGGCGACTGTTGTTGAATTGAATATATCACCAAATAGATAATCTCTCAGGCTTTATAACTTTTTAAATTGTTCTTTCTAACTTTGAAAAAAAAACAAAAAACTTGTTTTTATGATCACTGCCAGAAACAACAAAACGAAGAATGTGAGCTTTGAGGATTCCATTTGCAAATACTACTAAACAATATAAAAACTGGGGAAAGTCTTTCTGCACAACGCCACCTATTTATGGAAGCTCTTATTACAGCCTATTTGATGTAAAATGAAAAGAATATTTTTGTTTTTCCGAAACATATCTTTTTAAATTTATTTTTCAAAAATATCACGATCCATTTTGTACTGTTGACTCTGTGTTGTTAATCTTGTAGTTTCTGAGTTTTCGGGTACATCCATACTAATTACAGTAAATTAAATCATTTGCCTTGGTGTGAAGTTCATAAGAGTGAAAGCTGTACATAGGCCTGTCCCATATAGCTGTTCTGACATTGACACACAGTTGGAGCGTTATAGAGCTGTAGTCCTTTTCTCAGAGGAACCCACCTTTGCACTCTGTGCTGCTCAGGAAACAGCTTTTCTGATAGAAAGCAGCTTCACATTCTGTACAGCTTGGGAAACAAACAGTGACAGGTGGTACTCCCCCACCCCCCACCCCGCACCCCCCCAAAAAAGAAAAGAAATTAAATATTTTTCACCATTAAATGGCTCATTTTTTAAATTGAATCATTTAAAAGCCCTATGACTTTGACTACATCAACACTTGTGGTAGTATCTGTTGCCCAGGAGGCAGAAGGTCAGCAGATTGATTCCACATGCCTAAGTGTCCTTGAGCTAGATGCTCACCCCAGAGCACTGAACTGTGACTGTGTGGGTCTGTCAGTGAGCTGTGTGAATATGAATGTGGCTGGTGGTGGTAAGCACTTTGAATGCTCAATTAGAGCAGGAAAGCTGTATGTAAGTACTAAAGTTACATCTGCGACTAAATAACAAACTGAAAGATGCTGAAATTAAAATGATAGATATTTCCCCAAAATTGGGAAATTAATGTGTTAATGTGTTTTTATGTGTTAATCAAAATCTAAAAATGATAAAATACGGCGCTTAAATGTGAAATCAATATATGGTATGAGGTGGTAAAGATTTTCTGTATCTATCCTTGTGACAACTGAGCTGAAAAATGTTAGAAAATGGGTTCAGCTGTATGTCCAGCAAGTAACGCAGAGGATGGTCTGTCCATTAAACTGGTTTTATGGTCCTACAAAGGTGGCCCTTTGTGTAAATGTGTACAACAGTATAGAGTAAAGTGCTCCATAAAGTGTTAAAAACAACAAGGCATGGCACTCAGAAATTGCATAAGCTAACGTAAACACATGGCTGTCTGAAAATATGGCAAGTATCACTGTGTAATCTGGTAAAACTGGTGGAAATACTGTGAGGAATAGCTGTGAAGAGAGTAAATACATCAAAGAGGGCAGAAAAAGTCCTGAGCATTAATGTCAAAAATAACCACATTTTTTTGTCCCAAGATCACAGAAATCACAAAACCAGAAGAGTTTTCGAGAGGCTGTTGCAGGAGAGGCGACGGGGGGAAGTAAAGCCAAGAAGAGAAAGAAGAATGGTGGAGCTGGCGTACTGCCTGAGGTGTCACGAGTTGACGTAGAGGAGGTAGGTTAGGTGGTTGACACTGGATAATTTATAATTGTATAGAAAAAAATATAAAATTAAACAGCTTTTGTATTAATTAAACAAGCCCCACAAAACTGAATCAATATATTCCTTAAATATAATAAGGGGATAATGTGTGAAAAATGAACCTACATGGCCCTGTGTGGAAAAAGTTATTGCTACCCCTAAGAAATCACTTAAATAAAAACTGCATGACAAAGTGGAGTAGACCAAAAGATCCTAAAAAGCCAGACGTGGTGGTAGTGTGATGGTCTGGGGCTGTTTTTGCTGCTTCGGGACCTGGAAGACTTGCTTTAGTAAATGGAACCATGAATTCTGCTGTGTACCAAAACATCCTGAAGGAGAATGTTCGTCCATCTGTTCGTGACCTCAAGCAAAAGCACACTTCAGGGCGCCGGTTTAGCTCAGCGCATTGAGCGGGCGCCCACATGCCACGTGGCTTAAACCCAGCCGGCCCGGGTTTGAGTCCGACCTGTGGCCCTTTGCTGCATGGCCGCCCCCTTCTCTCTCTGCTCCCGCTTTCCTGTCATTTTGTCACTGAATCTATCAAATAAAAGCTGAAAAAGCCCCGCCCCCCAAAAAGTGCACTAAGGGTTCTGCAGCAAGACAATGGTCCCAAACACACTAGCAAATCCACCTCTGAATGGCTTAAGAAAAACAAAATGAAGATGTTGGAGTTGCCTAGTCAAAGTCCTGACCTGAAGCTGATTGAGATACTGTGGCATGACTTTAAAAAGGTGGTTCATGCTCAAAAACTCTCCAATGTGGCTTAATTACAACAATTCTGGAAAGATGAGTGGGCCAAAATTCCTTCACAGCTCTGTAAAAGACTTCAGTTCAATTCAATTTTATTTATATATTGCCAAATCACAACAACAATTGCCTCAAGGCACTGTATATTATAAGGTAAAGACCCTACAATAATACAAAAAAGACAGAAACCCCAACAATCATACGACCCCCTATGAGCAAGTGCTTTGGTAACAGTGGGAAGGAAAAACTCCCTTTTAAAATGAAGGAATATCCAGTAGGCTCAGGGAGGGCTGGCTATCTGCCACAACTGGTTTGGGGTGAGGGAAGGAAGACAGGACAAAGACACACTGTGGAAGAGAGCCAGAGATTAATAATAACTAATAACTGAATGCAAAGAGGTATATAAACACATGTTGAGTGAAAAAAAAGGTGACTGAAGAAGAAACACCCAGTGCATCATGGGAATCTCCCAGCACCCTAGGTTGTTTGTAGTGTAACTAAGGGAGGATTCAGGGTGACCTGATCCAGCCCTAGCTATATGCTTTAGGGTTAGTGAGGAGCAGGATTTTAAATTTGATTCTGGATTCAACAGGTAGCCAGTGAAGAGAAGCCAGTATAGGAGAAATCTGCTCTCTCCTTCTAGTCCTTGTCAGTGCTCTTGCTGCAGCATTTTGGATCACCTGAACGCTTTTCAGGGAGTTTTTAAGACATCCTGATAACAACAAATTACAGTAGTCCAGCCTAGAAGTAATAAATTTATGAACTAGTTTTTCAGCATCACTCTGAGACAGGATATTTCTAATTTTAGAGATATTGCGCAAATGGAAGAAAGCAGTCTAACATATTTGTTTAATGTGTGCATTGAAGGACATATCCTGGTCAAAAATGACTCAAAGACTCCTCAGTGTTACTGGAAGCTAATGTAATGCCATCCATAGTAAGAATCTGGTTAGATACTGTATTTTTATGACTTTTAGGGCCGGGTACCATAACCTTGGTTTTATCTGAATTTAGAAGCAGGAAATTAGAGGCCATCCAAGTCTTCATGTCTTTAAGACATTCCTGCAGTTTAACTAATTGGTTTGTGTCATCAGGCTTCACAGATAAATAAAGTTGGGTGTCATCTGCATATCAGTGAAAATGTATGGTATGCCTTCTAATGATACTACCTAAGGGAAGCATGTATAATGTAAACAGAATTTGTCTTAGCAGGGAACACCATAATTAACCTTAGTGTGTGAAGAGGACTCTTCATTTACATGACCAAATTAGATCTATTAGACATGTGATTCAGACCACTGTAGCGCAGTACTTTTAATACTTACAGCATGCTGTAATCAGTGTAATAAAATATTATGGTGAACAGTGTCGAACGCTGCACTGAGGTCAAGCAGGACAAGCACAGAGATGTCCACTGCCCGAGGCCGTAAGAAGATCATTTGTAACCTTCACTGTAGCTGTTTCTGTGCTGTGATGGGCTCTGAAACCTGACTGAAACTCTTTAAATAAACAAGGACTTCTTTGAGCAGTCTTGTAGGAATGGAGTCTAAAGCACACATTGATGGTTTGGAGGAAGTAATTACTGAAGTTAACCGAGAAAGATAATTGGAGAAAAGAGGCTAAATAAATCAATGGTACTGAAAGTAGCTGTAGAAAATGTTATGTCTGTGAGATGGTTATGAGTAATTTTTTCTCTAATGGTTAAAATTTTATTTGTGAAGAAGTTCATGAAGTCATTACTAGTTAATGTTAAAGGAATGGTTGGCTCAACAGAGCTCTGACTTTTTGTCAGCCTGGCTACATTGC